>CAUYQV010135422.1:0-41272 GCA_963574575.1 Galagoides demidoff
GAAGAGTGGAATTTCAGGAATATATGCTAACTCTGTGTTTATCTTGGAAAGAAATGGCCAAACTGTTTTACAAAGTGGCTGTACCATTTTGCATTCTCATGTATGAGCATTTGTGATCCTAAATTTTTTCCTTTCCTTGTGCTAATAATAATAGTCTACTCTCATTTTCTTTTATATTTTATTACAGACTTTTCAAACATATACAAAAGTAGAAAGAATAAGTACATTGAGCCCCTATTGCACCCATCACCCAGCATCAACAATTATTTATTTCATGGTCAAATCTTGGTTTAAATAGACTCCCACCTCCGTATCTTTTGGCTGTTGATATCTGATTTACTGGTAATTCCATTATAAGAGAATACTTGATATAACTTGAGGCCTTTTAAATTGATTAAGATTCCTTCTTTGGGTCAAAATACGTTATGGTATGTCTTGGAAAATATTCCTTATATACTTAAAAAGATTGTTAATCCTTATCTTCTGGAGTGGATTGTCTATAAATGTCAGTCAAGTCATTTGACAGTATTCAAGTCTTCTATTTCCTTGCTCTTCTTCTGTCTACTGGCCCTTTAAATATACAGCTCTGTGAGTTTTTGACAAATACTCCTACAGCCACCACCACTCAATTAATTATTGAGAGACAGATGTTGAAATCTCTGTCTTATAGATATATCTGTTTCTTCTTTCAGTTCTATAAGGTTTTGCTTTTTGCATTGTGAAGCTCTATTATTAGATGCATAAACATCTGGGATTGTTATCTCCTCCAGAGGGATTGAACCTTTATCATTGTGAATATAGATATTAATATTGCTACGAAAGCTTTCTTTTGCTGATGTCATCATGGAACATTTTCCCCATCCTCTTAGTTTTAACCTGTTTGTATCTTTATATTCAAAGTAAATATAGACTGCATATAGTTGGGTCTTCCTCTCTGACTTAATCAGAATGTTTAGGCCATTTGTATTTCATGAGATTATTATTGTGACTGAGAGTCAGTCTGCTATCTTGCTATTTTTTCTACTTGTCATATCTATTCTTTGTTCTTTCTCCTTTTCCTCCTTCTATGGATTAATTAATTATTTGTTAGGATTTCATTTTATCTTTCTTTTGGGGTTTGTACCTCTTTGTCTATTTTAGCAGTTGTTTTAGGGTATATACTGTACCTCTTTAACTTATCAGTCTCTCTTTAAATAACATGCCTGTTCATATGTACTATATGAGCCTTAGAACAAGGTGCTCATTTCTCCCTCTGCACCATTGTGCTATTATGTCATATATTTTATACCCATATATGTTATAAAACCCACAATATGTTATTTTTTATTTTTGCTTTAAACAACTATCTTTTAAAGAACTTTTCAAATTAGTAAATAAATACGTATTTATCATTTGCACTCCTCTTCATTTTGTTTCATAGGTCAAGATTTCTAACTGATGTCATTTTCTTCTGCCTGGAGCACATCCTTTAACCGTTTTCATACTGCTGATTTAATGCTGATGAATTCTTTCAGATACTGTATGTTCTGAAAGTCTTCATTCTATCTTTGTTTTTCAAAGATAATTTTGAGGAGTATAGAATTGTAGGTTGACAATATTATTCTTTCATGTCCTTAAAATATGTTGTTCTACTGTCTTCTGGCTCACTTTGTTTCCAAGAATAACCCTGTTTTAATCTTATCTTTGTTTCTTTGTACATAATGTGTCATTTTTTTCTCCTACAGCTTTTCAGATTTTCTTTTCGTCACTAGTTTTAAGCAATTTGATTATGATAGACTTTTAATATAGTTTTCTTCATGTTTCCTGTGGCTGGAGATTCTTGGATCTCTAGGTTTATATTTTCAGCTGTTAATTTTTCAAATAGTTTTTTCAGTCCACTCCTATTTTCTTCTTTTTCTGGAATCCAATTATAAATATATTTGGCCATTTGAAATTGTCCCACAGCTCACTGATGATCTGTTCTTTATTCATCTTTTTGCTCTGCTTCGTTTTAGGTAGTTTATTACTACATCAAGTTCATTACTCTTTAACTCTTGTGTCTAATGTTCTTAATTTCATCTGTGGATTTTCTCAGACATTGAGGTTTTCATTTCTGCGGGTTTGTTTGGAGTCCTTTTTTATACCTCCCATGTACCTTCTTAATATGCTACTGCTTTCCATCTTTTTGATCATATGGAATATATCTAAAATACCTGTTTCTTTTTTTTTGAGACAGAGCCTCAAGCTGTCCCTCTGGGTGGAGTGCTATGGCATCACAGCTCACAGCAACCTCCAACTCCTGGGTTTAAGCAGTTCTCTTGCCTCAGCCTCCCAAGTAGTGGGGACTGCAGGTGCCTGCCACAACACCTGGTTATTTTTTGGTTGCAGCTGTCACTGTTGTTTGGCGGGCCCAGGCTGGATTCGAACCGGCCAACTCTGGTGTATGTGGCTGGCGCCTTAGCCACTTGAGCTACAGGTGCCAAGCCTAAAATACCTATTTCAATGCACTTGCCTACAAATTTTGTCTTCTGGTTCATTTCTGGACTTACTTCTTTTGAATTTTTTAATCCTAATTATGAATTACATTTTTTTACTTCCTCCCATGACTGGTAACTTTTTATTGGATGATAGACATTTTGAATTCTATTTTGCTGAGTGCTAGAATTGTTTTGTATGCCTGTAAATATAGATTTGAGATGAAATTAAATCTGGGAACAGTTTGATCCTTTCTAGATTTACTTCAAAATTTTGTTAGGGAGACCAGAGAAGCCTTCACTCCAGGGTTGATTTGATACCATTACTGAGGCCGTGCCTTTCTGAGTGTCGATGCTGCAGGTATTGTTAGGTTTCTTGAACTGTCAGCCATGTGGGTGTTGCAGGAATTGTTCTGCTTGTCCCTTAATTGCAGTTCTTTTCCCAGCTTTAGGTGGTTTCTTCACATACCTGCTCTGATCATTCAGCTAAAGAGTTGCGTTGATCGCTAAGTACCTCTTGCCGTGCAGTTCTTTCCTCTCCAGTTCTCTGCCTGTGACTTCTAGCCTCCTTCACCTCCTCAAATGTTCGACTGTGTCTTCTTAACCTCAGGGAGATTGCCAGCCTCTGTGGGGGTCCCTCCTTCCTGTGCTATATCCTTGAACTCTCTCTAGGCATTAAGCCAGAGTCATTGTAGGATTCTCATTTATTTCCCTTTTCTTAAGGATCCCTGTTCTGTGCTGCCTGTTGTCTTGTGTCTGAAAACTGTTTTTTCATATTTATTTTAGTTATTTAAGGTTCAATCCACTGTATCTTACTCCACTATTACCTGACACAGAAAACTGACTTCTGTCTTCTTTCATTTGTTACTGGAATAAATCCTTCATTATTCTTTCTCGTGGAGACTAAATGAGATAATATACATGAAAAATATGTTATAGATGATAAAGTGCAAAGTACTACACAGGTCTTCATCTTTGCCACTGCCTAGGAGATAGCTCCATTTTTCCTATAGTTGCAGATGTTCTGCATAGAACTCAAGACCTAACTGGCTAAAGGATGGAGGTGTTATTTCTGAAAAGCTGCCTATGCCCCCATGCACATCAGTATGTCATGATTCGTATTTTTCTGTGCTGCATTAATTCATTCATTTGTTTACTCATTGGACATGTATTGAACACCTACATGCTGGGCACCATTTTAAGCACTCAGAGAGTTTGTGTTCTAGTAGTGTAGTCTTTCTGTGTGTCTCAGCTCACCATTTTTTCAAAAATCTCTGTAGACTCGCCATTTCTCCCTTCTCATTCTGTCTCTGGGCCTCTCTGTGAGTGCTTATTTCATTCTGCCTTGGCCTCATTTTCTTTCCCAAGCTTATCTGACCTTCCCACATTAGCCTGTTCTTTATTTCATTCAGTCTTCTTGTTATAATGCTGCTTTCTTATCTCTACTGATCTTTTTTTTTCTTTCTGAGTAAAAGTCAGAGTGAAAGAGAAGTCCTTAGAAAGGCATGCAAGGTTTTAAGAGATCTGGGCTCCCCTCTCCCCTCCTTGGCCCCTGCCTGTGCCTGATCCCCTGCCCATTTCACTCCAGCCACACCGACTACCTTGCTGCTGTGTCTTCGGAAATTGCCAGCACAGTCCTGCCTCAGAGTCTTTCACTCTAGCCACCCTGACCTCCTGGCCTCTGTGTCTTCTGAAAATACCAGCATGGTCCTACCTCAGAGTCTTCCCACTTGCAGTTCCTCTGCCATGAATTTTCTTCATTCACTCGTTCACATCTCCCCCTTGCTTCTTCCAAGTCTTAGCCCAGCAGTCATCTTTTCACTGAGGGTCCTTCCTGCCTCTCCCTGTTTTAAAGTGCTATGCCTTTTCCTTCGGCTGCCCCTGCTCCCCATTCCTACCTTACCATTCTTGATAACACTCCCTGCCTTCTAAATTACAAAGTTTAATTTCCTGCTTTCCTTTTTCCTCTTTGTTTTCACAGTAGCATGTAAGTTCTATGAAGGCAAAAATTCTTCTATTGCTAACAAAAGTACCTAGGATCCTGCCTGGGCACTAATAAGAATCCGCATCGATATTTGGTAAATGAATGAGTCTCCTTGGTCAAGTCCTTTTTTTGTTTGTTTGTTGTAGTATATTTTCTGAATACATGTCTTTGTTCCATGTACTTTATTTCAAAAGTGAATAGCTGGAACATTTTATACATTTTCTTAAAACCCCTTCAATTGCCTCATTTACCTTATGAATATATTTTATTCTATGGGGATGTAGCCTTCCAGATAAAAGGTTCTCCATTCCTGATTGTACGTGTATACTTAGCTGGTATGTCTAATGATCATAAATAATTCCCACAACCTGATAGATAATTCAGGAGGAGGTGGAATTCCAAGTAGACTTTAAATCCCATTCAGAAACCCAAGCATGATTCAAAAGAAAATAAAAATCGTCCCAAATGTAATATTTCTCTTATTCTTAAAAAAGGAAGATCAACATTTTTATATAAATTCTATAGAAAATACTTTAAAATCCAGGGAAAACATCCTTATTAAGAAGGGGAGGTATATATATCTCCCCTCCCTGAATCACAATTTGGAAGTCTAACGAGCTCTGAAAACCTGGAGTTTCTTCCCAGCTTACTGTAGACTCATTTGGGAGCAGAATCCAATCTGACTGGGCGTGCAGCTGTTTGCTGTTTATAGTCTTTATTTTTCCATTTGGTGAGTCTAGTCTACTTAGGTTTCATTACAGAAATATTAGTGTATTTGATTACACTGTGTGCCCTACACCTGCTGAGAGTATTATTCAATATGCAGTATTTGCCTGTATTACCTTCCTAACACCAAAAACTCCCTGCATTCTGAAATGCATCCAGCCCTAGGGACTGGCTGAGACACTGAGGACCTATGTATTATTTTAAATCCACTTTACCAACATGAAGCCAGAATCTCTAGTCGTTCATTCACTGCCTAACTTTTGCTGGTGGTTGTTGCTGCCATTACTTTTTCTCCAGCTTTGCAAACCTGGGTATACTTCATGTGACAAAGAAAAAAGTATTTGAAACGCTGGAAGCACGAATGACAGAAGCGTGTATAAGGGGCTACAATCCTGGACTCTTGGTGCACCCTGACCTTGCCTACCTGCAAGCAGAAGGTGGAGGGGACCGCCAGCTCACAGGTGAGCATCACTCTCCCAGCCTCGCTCCCCTGCGGGGCCCAGGCCTGGTTTCCTCGTGTGCAGACCTGTTCATCTGTGCTCCTCTTAGTCTGTACCCCACGCCACTCCCATCCTTTTCCTGCTCAGAAGCCTTTGATGGCTTCCTGCCACTCCCACAGTAGCACCTCCACCTCACAGCCTGGTACACAAAGCCCTCCCCAGTCAGCGCCAGCACCTTCCCAGCCTCCTCCAGCCCACCCTGCACCCACCCGTCCCCATCCTGGCTCTCTGGACACCTGATGCAGATTTGTGCCTTTGTAAGTGACTTCCTCTACCTAAAACTCCCCACCTTCCCCTTTTCAACCTGTTGAAACCAACGCAGAACCCAAGACTTCGTCTCAAGACCACCTCCTCTCTTTTCCCCCTCCCAGCTCACCTCATTCTAAGGCAGCTTCTTTCCTTGGGCTCTTCAGGCACATGAGGAACTTGCTGTCTTTACCGTGAATATGCTGTGATTTCCTGTCTTCCTGTCTCCACTCAGTGTTTTTCTTGCAACTCCATTCCTGTCCGACTGTACGGCCCACTTTTGCTTTTACCTTTTGTCCTTTACTCTGGCCATCCTGTCATCATCTCATACTCAGGTGATTAAAAACCCAGTATCACCTTTCCACTGTGCTTTACCCAGAATCAGAGTTGGGACGTGACCTCGTCCTGCCTCTCACCCGTGCTGCACCTCCCGCCTGCGATGTGGCAACTCTGCTCTCCCTGGAATTCTGCCCTTCGCTCCATTTTGTTACTCCCATTATCACAGTATTCTCCCTAGTCCCTGTTCCTCCTTCCCATTTTTTCTTTCTTTTTCATTTATTTATTTTTTTATTTGAGACAGGTGCCCACCTCAATGCCTGGCTACTTTTTCTATTTTTAGTAGAGATAGGGTCTCACTCTTCCTCAGGCTAGTCTTGAACGCCAGAGCCCAAGAGATCCTCCCACCTCAGCCTCCCAGAGGGCTAGGATTACAGCATGAGCCACGGCGTCCAGCCTCTATTTTTTGTAGAGATGGGGAGTCTCATTCTTGCTCAGGGTGGGTCTCAAACTTCTCAACTCAAGTGATTCTCCTGCTTTGCCCCCCTGAGTACTCCAGAGTGCAGGATTACAGGCGTGAGCCCTCCCCACTTCTAGTCCAGTTTACACCCTGTGGCCAGAAAAATCTTAATAAAGTCTGAATCTTACCCCTACTTGGTGTCTCCTTGTTGCCTATAAAATCCAAATTCTGTAAGCTGGCATTGTAGATCTCCCCAGACCTGGCCCAGGGCGCATCTCCAACTCTATTTCCCGCTCTGCCCCTTCATGTCCAACTGAATCCCTCTGCAGGAGCACCGTGGTTTCTCACTTCCCTGCCGGGCACATTCTTTCTCTTCTTGCTGTCTCCTCTTCCTGAACACCCATATCCACTCTCTTACACAAGTACGTTCAGATTCTACCATCCCTTCAAGATGTAGCACAAACACCTCTTCTGCCGCGTACTCTCTCTCTGACATTCCACTTTGCCTTGTCTCTGGCTCTTTTGTAGTGCTTACCACTTGGCTTATTCCCTCCGTGTTATTGCAGATTAAGTAGTATAGTTCCTTTAAAAGTACTTTTTGAACACCTACTATGTGCCAGGCTCTACACTTGGCACTGTGAAATGAACACAGTCCCTGTGCCCTACGAGCTTTCAGAACAATTAATGTTACATTTCTCAATACGGCTGGTGCTTATTAGGCTTATTACATCCCATTCCAAACATCCTTTGTGCCTCTAATTCTTATTGTAGGGAGAAAAAGGAGAGGTGGGGGGAGGACAGGAGAGGAGAGAGGAGGTGGGATACGTGCAAGACAGTTTTTGCCATAATCCAGAGAAAATGCAGGTCTTCTCTGACATACATGAGATGGTTTTTTAACATTTAACTAGTAATGTGAAGACTTTCAAAAGAGAAGAGTTTTTACTATAAGTTTTTATACTTCTAAAAGTATGCTATTTTAAATGTTCATATTTTCCGCTTTCCCTGGGCATGAACGGAACGTGCTGGATGGCCTTAGATCGGGAAAAGGAGCTCATCCGCCAGGCGGCTCTTCTTCAGACAAAGGAGATGGACCTGAGTGTGGTGCGGCTCATGTTTACAGCTTTCCTTCCGGACAGCACTGGCAGCTTCACCAGGCGCCTGGAACCCGTGGTGTCTGACGCCATCTATGATAGCAGTGAGTACTTGACTTCTAACGGGGGCAGCTGAGTATACACCATTAAGCCTAGACTTCCTGGAGCAGGGGGAGGGGCTCACACCAGTGATCCCAGCACTCTGAGAGGCCTAGGTGGGCAAATTGCTTGAGCTCAGGAGTTCAAGACCACCCAGACCAAGAGTGAGAACTCATCCCTACTAACAACAGAAAAACTAGCCAGGCATTGTGATGGGTAACTATAGTCCCAGCTACTTGAGAGGCTAAGGCAGGGGGATCTCTTAAGCCCAAGAGTTTGAAGTTGCTGTGAACTACGATGAGGCCATGGCACTCTACCCAGGGCAACAGAGGGAGACTCTGTCTCAAAAAGAATAGACTTCCAACCCCGCCCTACCATAAACTTACTAGCTCTGAGTCCGGGGGAAGTAACTTAGTCACTTTGAGCCTCAGTGTCTCACCTCCCAGATATGAATACTAAAACCTAGCTTAAGAGGCTGATATCTAAATTAAATGAGATATTTTTAGAGGAGCTCAATGAATGTAATCAATCCTCTTTCCACAGACATATATTTTCTAGTCATAATTTACATGCAATATCAAATCTCCTTATTGAACATACTGCTTTTAAGATACATTATTGGTACTCTCAGAAGGGAAAAGTATCCCAATATTTTTCTTTGGGACTCTGAAGAGAAGTTAGTAAAAGACAATTATTATTTTTATTTATTTATAATTTATTTATTATTATTTTCATTCCTCTATGTTATCAGCTTTATCAAGATACGAACTTCAGGTTAACTGAATGAGTGGTATTAATAACATACGACTTCAAAATTCTATTTCAATCCATAGTTTCCAAAAGTTTTTACAAGCATTACAGTGATCTTCAGCATTTACTGGTACTTAGGCTTTTTGAAAATTTACACTATTTGATTTAAGTAGAAAAATCCATGCTGTAAGTAAAATAATTATTTCTCTAATTTAAACAGATTTAAAGGGAAGTGAAAATGTTATAAAATGATACATACTCATATACCACAGATCACCTTAAAATGCAGCTGGCTAGAGCAAAAAAAAAAAAAAGTTTTTTAGAAAAGGAAGCCTTATACTATTACCACATGAAACTTTTGTTTCTTCTTCCCCACACAGAATCCTAATTATAGTTGGGAAAAAGAAAAACAACATCTCCGTATTTCTTCTCTTTAGAATAAAAATTAATGACTAGTATAGAAAATCATTCTTTCCTCAAATTTTGTAGGACTCCCATAAATGATACAGCTGTATTCTGTAAATAGGTTTGGAGTTAAAGTCTTAACCTAATTGAAATCCCAGAAATCCATTGGCTTGTACCATGAGACATCGGAAAATCTTTCTCAGGGACAGTGTGGTGGCTCATGCCAGTAATCCTAGCACTCTGGGAGGCTGAGGGGGTGGAGCCCTTGAGTTCAGATGTTTGAGACCAGCCTGAGCAAGGACAAGACCCCATCTCTAAAAAATATAGCCAGGAATTGTGGCAGGCACCTGTAGTCCCAGCTACTCGGGAGGCTGAGCCAAGAGGGTCGCTTGAACCCAAGAGTTTGAGGTTGCTGTGAGATATGACACCACAGCACTCTACCTAGGGCAACAAAGCAAGACTCTGTGTCAAAAATGAGAAAAGAAAAACTCTTTTCTCCTTCTGTACTATGTGTCAGTCTCCCTTCCTGTGTTGGGAGAGAAACAAATACCTGTCCCTTTCTGCCTCATTTGTTTTGCTGACAGTGAATGACTCTTGCCCAAGAAGTGCGCTGAGGACTTTGCAAGCCATTCTTAATCTATCTGTATCTTCCTATCTGGTTTCATTTGTTTCATCCTGCAATATGAGCAGAAGCATGTCTTCACTTTGGGAATGTGTGGGAAGGGCAGGGTCACTCATAAGGGACTGACTTGTGGAGCTGAGGTTTAAACCTTGATCTTTGTTGTTTTTCCCCTGTGAACAGAAGCTCCCAATGCGTCCAACTTGAAAATTGTAAGAATGGACAGGACAGCTGGATGTGTGACTGGAGGGGAGGAAATCTATCTTCTCTGTGACAAAGTTCAGAAAGGTAAATATATGCTGTGACCCTGAGATGTGCAATATAATTCTGAATGTGTCTGTGAGTCACATTTTTGGCAGCAGACCAGCATAGTCCCCATTTTGCCACAGAATACCTTAAAAACACTTACGTCTTACCTCTTCCAAATCTTAAGTGGTCTGTGTTTTTTTTTTTTTTTTTTTTGGTTTGTTTTGTTTTGTTTCTTTGTAGTTTTTGGACAGGGCTGGGTTTGAACCCACCACCTCCGGCATATGGGGCTGCCGCCCTACTCCTTTGAGCCGCAGGCACCACCCTGTGTTATTTCTTCTAAACCCAACCAATTCATTTCTAAATTTCCAACAAAAGTTAAAAAAAAAAAAAAGAAAGAAAGAAAATAGTAATAATTACAATCCATGCTTTTCAGTATTTTTATACATTAAATATTGCTATCTCTACTCAATTAAACTAAAATAAATGAGTACTAGCCCAAGCTTGACACACATACAAATACACAGAAAATAAGGCGGCACCTGTGGCTCAAAGGAGTAGGACACTGGCCCCATATGTCGGAGGTGGTGGGTTCAAACCCAGCCCTGGCCAAAAACTGCAAAAATTAAATAAATAAAAACATTTTTAAAAAAATACACAGAGAATAAATAATAAGTTTTACATAGTATGAAATCGTTGGCTTTATCTTGCAATGCTTTGTTCTATCACTGGAGAGCTTCTTCAAACACTTGGACTTGACACTATGATGTAAGCTAAGAAAAGGAAAGAGAAAAAGGAACATGAGGAAATTCCCAGAGCACATTTTTCTCCCAGTTCCCACGTATCAGACATACGATCCATGAATTAGTAAAAGCTGTAGGAAATTACCTCTTAGTTTCTCAAACCACTGATTTTTTTTAAATATAATGATGAACGCTTATTATAATAAAGATCTGTTTACTTACAAAGTGAGCATTTTCAAAGTAAACAGATACCTAACTGGAAATAGAAATAAAATAAGTAAAGTAAATAAATAAAAGAAGTATGGCTGTTAAAATAAAATTTCATTTGTGGTTATGCCCTAAAGTCAGAAAAAAAAGGGATCAGATTTTAAAATAAAGATACATATTTTTCATCCAAAAAAGTTTACACTTCCTCTTTTACACTGGTGTCACCCTTCTTCCAGCCCACTCTCTCCAGGTAGTACTCATTTCCAGATTCCTGGGTGTGCATAGTGTGAGTAAACATAATCTGGGTCCCATTCCTTATAAATGCAGTTCTTAGTCATCATTACAGTGGAATGACGTAAGAAGAAAAGCCTTGTGTTTGGCTTAAAGAATCTGAATAACTGGTCAAGGGCAATCCTATCTGAAGGCAAAGGAATGTGCCAGAAGATAATGAGATTGTTTTAACCATCCCTAATTCTATTTAAATAGAAATATAAGCTTTTTTTTCTAAGTCATAAAGATCATAGTATGATCCTTCCTATGAAATGGAAAGTGAAGCCAGGGAGGGATATGTCAAACTGAGTTCAGTGATGACATTTTTGCAGAAGTACAGCCCATGACTAGAGTGTAAAATGTATACCTGTGCATTCTAATTATCAGAAGCAACCTGATCGTCATAGCATGCTGACCAGTTACTCAGTATGGACCAATACAGTATCATAAGGAGGCAATATGGTAGAGTGTTTAAGAGCCTGGACTCTGAAATTGTACTGTTTGTGTTCAAATCTGGGTTCCTCTGTTTACTAGCAGTTCAGCTTTGGATAAGTTATGTAACCTTTTTGGTCCCTAGTTTTCCTTCTGCAGAATCACAATAATGAAGGAAAAATAGGACATCATAGGGTTGCTGTGAGAATTAAATCAGTCAATATATACAAATAAAACACATAGAATAGCATCTGCTATGTAGTAAACCTTTCATGATTAATTGTTATTATTATACACACTATCTACATCTGTATGTTGAGTTGAACTACTTTTGGGGATTTTAATGTTCCTCCACCATCCTTCATGTTTCTCATGATTGAATTTTTTTGTTAAGGATGAAGAAGTAGTAAAATCAAAGACTGATTAAGAGAAAATTCAGATGGATTAGGAAAACCTAGTATTTTGCCATCATAAATTAAGTTTGGGGCTCATTCCTATGGCAAGTAATAAAAAACATCAGTGTTGGCTTGGAGACCATACTCAGTGATTAGGGTGCTGTCCAGGTGCACTGGGACTGGTGGGTTCAAACCTGGCTAAACAACAACAACAACAAAAATAAAAATAACCGACTGTTGCGGCAGGTGCCTGTAGTCCCAGCTACTTGGGAGACTGCGGCAAGAGAATCATGTAAGCCCAAGAGTTGGAGGTTGCTGTGAGCTGTGATGCTACAGCACTCTACCAAGGGTGACATAGTGAGACTCTGTCTCAAAAAAAAAGAAAGAAAAATCAGTGATTTGTGAAAATTTTAAGTGACTCTAAAATCTATTTCATTTTTTTTAGTTTAAGTAAATAATAGGTAGAATCTTAGACCAGCTTTATTTTTGAGCATGTTCATAAATATTGTTATACTATGTGAAATGTGACCATTTGCAGATGACATCCAGATTCGCTTTTATGAAGAAGAGGAAAATGGTGGAGTCTGGGAAGGATTTGGAGACTTTTCCCCCACAGATGTTCATAGACAAGTAAGTGGATTATTATCATTTTACATTTTCTGCCTTGTTGAAATTCAGTACTTAGTTTCCATATGTGAAAAATAAAAAAATCATAAATATTTATTTAACTTCCATCCATCAGTACTGTTTTTAAGACTCTAGTAGGTCATCTAGAAAAGTTACCCACTGCGAAATTATGAACAGGGTTCCCTTAAACTGTTGGCTCTGAGATATTGACAAACATTTCATTTAGTGTCTGATCCCCATAGGGCAGTGGCCCTAACTAAGGCCCTTTCGTGACAATGTTTTAAATGTTCTACCAAATCAATTCTGGTGAGACCTGTTAAAAAGGTATTCTACGTGTTGAAAGGCGTCTTCTAATCAAAACTGATGTCGTCTTCATAAACGAAGATTTCCCAGTGTTAGTTGATGATATGACTTAAGAAATGACAATGCTGAACCCCTACTTTAGTGGTTACTCCCCTGTTCATGAGTGATTGAGGCACACTGTTTTCACCCACAGAAAGATGGAAACAATTCAAATGTTCCTGAATAAGGGACAAGTTTAATAAATTATGGTATATCTAGTTGATGGAATAATGTGCAGTTATTATAAAGAACGATTACTCTGCAAACTAATATAGGAAGACCTCAAAGATGCAATGTTAACATATGTTAAAAGATAAGAGTAGAGCGAAGTGTATTCGAAAATGATTCTGTGTTCGTATTTGCACATGCGTAAAGAAAGTCTGGAAGGATACGTAAGCAGTTACGTGTGATAACAGTATTACCTCTGGAGAACTGGCACACTGTCGGAATTGCAAGGACGGGGGTCAGGGATGGCAAGGAGAATCATCAATGTATGCCATTATGCATTTTTTTAATACTTCACAAAACCTTCATCACTGTGAATATATTACATAGTCAAAAGATCAATCTCAGAAGGTTAAAATGCCTACCTGTTCTAGCACCACCAAGAATTAATGGGGTGTGATCCCTCCCTGGGCAGGGTTTAGTTTCCTCTTTGCATCCCTGGCCTTTTGCCATCTCTTTCTTTCTATAACCCATCTTTTCTGATGCTACTCTACATAATTTGGAGGCTTTTAAGGCTTTATTTAGAAGAGAAGAATGAAATGTAAGCAGTGAATTTTATATGTAGGACATTCGCAATTAGAAGACATTTGAAATAGTAGGCAGATGAAATAATAACTATTTGCAATGCATTAGCTTACCAATGTATTGCAATTTCACAGTGACAATTTAATAAAAATGTATGGGTACAGAATTCTGAGTTTGGACCTTTCTCCAGCATGCTGTTTTTTAGTACACTGGATAATAAAGAAAAGCATAAGGAATGTGTTTAATGGGTCGCATTGCTACAAAACAAAAATGTGACCCGACATCAACATTTGGATGTTTGTATCCTGCAGTTTGCCATCGTCTTCAAAACTCCAAAGTATAAAGATGTCAACATTACAAAGCCAGCCTCTGTGTTCGTCCAACTCCGAAGGAAATCTGATTTGGAAACTAGTGAACCAAAACCTTTTCTCTATTACCCAGAAATCAAAGGTAAGTTGGTTGTTTATACTCTTTCAAATGTTTTTGTTACATGAATCACTTTTGTAATTTTTGAGTCGTGGCTATCTGTGTGCCCATCCCCCATCTGGTGCTGATTCTGATAAGAGGACAAGCTGGGTAGAAAATATAATTTGGTCACCTTTTTTGAACAACTTCTTAATCATTGGTCCCTGAATCCCTGGTATTTATTTTTTAGAGAAGAGATAGGTAATATACTATTTTGAGGTCATAGAACTAGTCCAGCCTTTTAAAATAATGTTATTTCCACCAAGCTTGAATGAGGTTTAAATATTTGATCATTTTTGTCTTTGAATTTGAGAATCTAACCTGTATTAAGTAACTCAGGGTTCAGGTCATGGAGATGAAAAGGACAGGCTTGCTGTTTAAATCAGCCACTCAGTCAACCAGGACAAAGCCGGACACAGGGAAGGGAGGCCAGGGCCAGGCTGCAGCAGGCTGTGAGGGGCAGCTGAACAAATTCATACTGATTCTGGAGAGGGATGGGCAGTCCTGTCTGGGATGGGAATGGTGGTGCCGACTTCTCTATATTGAGAGGCAGACAGGGAATCAGAAGAGCAATGCAAGAATCCAGGTGATAAACGGCGAGGTTAGGAAGGGTGTTAGTACGGGGAATGACAGAAGACAGACTCAGGAGTCAGGGCAGGGATGATGTCAGGAGGCCCTGGATGCTGGCTGAGGTGGGAGGTGTGGGAGAGATGAGGAGTCACGGCAAGATTCCCAGACTTGGGAAGCTCGTGATGCGGTTACCTTGGAAGTAGGTTGGGTAAGAGAAGAGGGAGCTGGTGTTAAACATGCTGCATTTCAGGTTCCTAAACTCAAGTGCAGACTCCTAGCAAGCCGATCACAGGACAGGACCAGAACTTAAGAGAGGGCAGGGTGGAAATTCAGGGTGAAAATCACCCTAGAATGAGACATCCAGGCCCCCAATAAGCATTCGAAGCTGTTTCCTGTTAGAGTCCACCAACCCCCAAGGAGTCCGTGGATAGAAATGTTACTTCAATGTAATGACCTTCTTTTGTAATCCTATTTTATATTTTATGTATCCAAAACCATGATTCTGAGAATATTTTATGTATCCAAAACCATGATTCTGAGATGAGATCCAGGGGGGTTACCAGACTGCCTGTGGGGCTGTGGCACCAACAAAATTAGAAACCCCTCAGTCAGAAGGAAGTGAGACTAGAGAAGGGGCCAGAAAATGATTGCCCCGGGGCCCCCAGATCCTGACTCAGGTTGGAAACCACAAAGGTGCAGCAGCAAGTAGCTGCATGGGCGTTGGTGCTGGGTCGTGTGAGGGCAGCAGGAGCGATGGGGATCTTTGAAGACATCTTTCCTTTCCTAGAATTCATGCTGTGGCAGGAGTGTTTAGAAAACGGTTTCTGTGATTGTTTCTTTTCTGAGGTTGTGACCTCTCCACTTCTGGGTCAGATTTGTAGTGCATTCTGAATACTGGACGTTTGAAACACGGTCCACACAAGGGACTCCTTTCCTCTATGTGAAATGTGGTGCAGAACCCCGGGGCCTGGCCGTGCTGGGCTCTGGTGGAGGCCCTGCCCACTCGGCCTTCCCTGACCCTGGCCCACCTCTTCTCACTTCCTTACCCAGGAGCTGCCTGAGGTCTTCTAGATGCTTCTGCCTACACAAAACAGTGTGAAAATCAGTGCTTTGGCTTAAACATCCCTTTTTAAAAGTAGACATAGAAGAGAAATATGGCTAATTTGGGGGGACTTTCTGAAGGAAAAAAAGTAGATTTTTTTATCTCCTGAAATACATCTTCAAAATAAGGTCGGTTTTTGCTAACACAGAGAATGATGAAAAGAAGAAAATGCAGGTTACCTACACATGTATGAACCTGAAGCATTCAAAGCTGAGCTTGGTTTCTAGGGCTGTTGGCAGATCTTTCCCAGTAGGCTCGTGCATCAAAAAATGTGCTATAGCAGGGCCAAGTTCAGATGATTACTTTCATTGCTAACCTATCATAGGAGGAGATATCTCATGCTGGGACTAGAGAATGGGGTTTCCTGGAAGTTCAAAACCATACCTATGTACTTCAAGCATATACCCTTCAAGGCCATTAAAAGCCTCATACAATACAAATAGCACAAGAACTATCTCCAAAAATAGCAGGGTTAACCACTGAGCCCCAAAGGAAAGAAGGGCCCACATGTATGTACTGTGATTGAATCATTATGAGAATAGAACCGTTTTATTAAGGATAACAAATTACCTTATTCTCTAAAGCCTTCTGGATCATAAAAACTCAAGATAATAGGCCCAGGGAAAAACAGGCATTGTGATAGGTCAGAAAAGTAACAGGCCATTTAGCATTAGAGAAAATATATGGAAATGAATCCAAACTACACAACCCAGGGAATCACTGTGTACGTTTCTCAGAAGTCATTGAACACACCTTCCACTGGCCCTGTCTCTGCAGCCACACCCTATCTCATTGCCTATCATTAGTCACTATTTTTAACAATATGTAAACTTACCTATTTGTTTATCTATTTATCTTCCTCTTACCCAGTGGGAAGAATCTTCTTTAGGTCACAGACTTCAGCATCTGGAGCAGTGTATGTCCATAGCAGCTGCTCACTGAATGTCTGTGGCCTGACTTACTGGTTGTCCAGCCGAGTCGCCATCCTCATCCATGAAGCTAGTACTAGTCCTGTGTTGAGTGCCACCAAGTGAGACATTAGACACAGATATAAAGTATCCTCCTCTCATTACGCAGAATCATTCATCCCTGAGCTCTGCATCGTCAATGGACATTGGCATTGAATTTCTACAAAAACTTCATGGAGTGGTTGGGTCCAGAGGGACTATTCAAATAATCAAGAGACTGAGTACTGGCAGTGAAAGAAGATAGTTGAGAAGCTTCTATATGAAGGCAAACAAAGACCATAATGACTTTTCAGTCTAAAAAGATGGCGATTAGGAAGAAACACAATGATAATATCTTTAAGTTAGGAAAGGTATGGTCAGGATAAATGTAGTCATCTTCACTGGGAACTAGAACTGGGAAAGTGAGAACGAGGTACTTTTAAGGTACCTGCTCGGGAAAACATGGTAGAAGCTCAAAGTTTATCTACATTTGTGAATTAAATAATTATCTAAAGTCATCGATTACTAAAGTTATTGATTACTATTGTACAAACTTATTTGGGAATGTTTCCTGAAGAATGACAGCCTCACATCATGGAAAAATCACTAGACTTTGGTGTCTGCTCTTCACTCTGGCCTGTCCTCACAAGCCACCTAACCATCCTATCTGCAGTTTCCTCTTGTGTAGAAGAACTTGTAGTGAGGGACCACTCAGGTCCCTTCTAAAACGGGTTGATGTTTCATCGTACATCCCGCGGTGCCACTTGTCAGAGGAAGACCACAAGGATAAATGATCCCAGTGAGAAAATCTCCATGTTCGGTTATATGGAGATTCAGGCTGCGGGTTCTTTGGAAGGCAGCTGTACTCACCACTGTACCTCCAACACGCCTACAGACTGCTCATTCTTTTTTATAGTTCATGTGGAATTTTCTGTGTCAATTTCTTGTCATCGAAATTTTGCTAGCCATATTATATAGTTAATATTTTTGAAAATCTACACTTAAAAATCCTCATTTTATGGTGAAATTTAACCAGTAAACATCTCTCTGCTTTAAAACACAAAAGTAGTGCATAGAAAATACTGATTGGTGTCTCTGCTAGAACCCTAAGATGACAGGGATAACCACACAATTAGAAATAAGTGAGAACCTTGTGGGCTTTAAACCATGATGAAAAGTGACACTGAAGAATCAGAAACAGGGCAGTTGTTCAGTGTCAGGAATGAGGGAGAGTAGTCAAAGGAGCCCCTAGACCTGGACAACCAAGACTCAGCGGGCATCCTTGTTATTTTAGCCAAGCCGCGGTCTTAGAGCCTTAGCTCTCCACGTCCCGTCAGTCACCAGAGGCCACAGATCCCTCCTTCCCTGTGTTGCAGGACCCACCCCATTTTTATTGTCAGGGCGATCACTGAGGAACAGGCCTTCATCACCTTATGTCGTCTGCACTGTGTTTGCCTCTCGTGTCCTACACCTGAGACATATGAATCTTCCTAAAACACCACCCCGTACACATTACTCTCCTGTTAAAAAACATTTCCATGGCTTTCTAGTCTGGGAGGTAAATTCCTTAGGTTTATATTTCAGGTGCTGCACAGTGTGGTCTCAGTCACCCCGTTTCCCGAGACTCCCCACCCAGGCAGCCCCTGCCTCTGTTGCCAGTTGAATGCTGTGGGAACCCTGCGTGCAGCAAGTCCATGGTGTCGTTTGTCAACAGTGTGTGCTCACTTCCTGTTTCTGTGTCATGTTTTGGTAATTTTCTCAATTATTTCAGACTTTTTCATCATTATTATATCTGTTACAGTGCTCTGTGATCAGTGATCTTTGATCACCATTGTCATTGTTTGGGGGCACTGTGACCTGCACTAATAGATGTAGATGTAGATATCAATAGATGTTGTGTGTCTTCTGACTGCTCCACTAACCGCCATTCCTGCTCTCTCCCTGGCCTCAGGCCTCCCTATTCCCTGATACACAGCAATGTTGAAATTAGGCCAATTAATAATCCTACAATTGCTGTTAACTGTTGAAGTGGAAAGAAGAGTCATGTCTCTCACTTTAACTCAAAAGCCAGGAAGGATTAAGCTTAGTGGGGAAGGCGTGTCGAAAGCCAAGACAGGTTCAAGGCTGGGCCTCTTGCACCAAACAGTTAGCCAAGAACACAAAGGAAAACTTCTTGAAGGAAATTAAAAGTGCTACTCCAGTGAACACACGAGTGGTAAGAAAATGAAAGTCTTACTGCTGCTGTGAAGAAAGTTTTAGTGATTTGGATAGAAGATGAAACCAGCCACCACATTCCCTGAAGCCAATGCCTGATCCAGAGCAAGGACCTACCCGTCTTCAGATCAATGGTGAGGAAGCTGCAGAAGAACAACTAGAAGTTAGCAGAGGGTGGTTCATGAGGTTTAAGGAAAGACGCCGTCTTCATAACAAAAAAGAGCAGGGGGAAGCAGCAAGGGCTCGGGTAGAAGCTGCAGCAAGTTATCCAGAGGACACGGCTAAAATGATGGATGAAGATGACTACACCAAACGACAGATCTTCAGTGTAAATGAAACAACCTTCTATTGGAAGAAGTCGTGTCGGGCTTTCGTAACTAGAGAAGAGAAGTCAGCACCTGGCTTCAAAGCTTCCAAAGACAGGCTGACTCTAATGTTGGCTAATGCGGATAGTGACTTCTCAGTTGAAGCCAGTGATCATTTACCATTCCAAAAATCCATAATAAGAATTATGTTTAATCTACTCTTCCTGTGTTCTATAAATGGAACAACAAAACCTAGATGACAGCGTATCTGTTTATAGCATGCTTTACTGACTATTTTAAACCCACTGTTGAAACCTACTACTCAAAAAAAAAAAAATTCTTTCAAAATATAACTGCTTCCTGACCATGCACCTGTTCACCCATGAGCTCCAATTGAGATGTACAAGATCAATGTTGTTTTCATGCCACTAATACAGCATCCGTTCTGCATGGGTCAAGTAGTAATTTTGACTTTGAAGTGTCATTTATTATTTAAGAAGTACATTTCACATGCTATAGCTGCCACAGATAGTAATTCTTCTGGTGGATCTGGGCCTTAAGCCTTGTGAAAAGGATCCACCATTCTGGATGTCATTAAGACCTTCATGATTCATGGGAGAAGGTGAGAATATGCACATTAACAGGAGTTTGGAGGAAGCTGATTCCATCCTCACGTTTGACTTTAAGGAATTCAAGACTTCAGTGGAGACAGTACCCAGGCAAGTGAAGGATGCAGAACGAGAGAAGTGGAGCCTGAAGATGAAAACCAGTGGCTGCAATGTCATGATAGCTTTAACAACGAGAAGTTGCTTTTTATGAATGAGCAAAAACTGTGGTTTCTTGAGATGGAATCTACTCCTGAAGAAGAAGTTGTGAACATTATGGAAATGACAACAAACTTCGCTGATAAAGGGACAGCAGGGTTTGAGAGGATCAACTCCAGTTTTGAAATTTCGACTGTGGGTAAAACTCTCAAACAGCAGTATGTGCTGCAGAGAAATCTCTCATGGAAGGAAGAGTCCATGGGAGTAGCACACTTCACTGTTATCTTATTTTAAGAACTTCCCACAATGATTCAAATCAGCCAAGAACATGGAGGCAAGGCCCACCACCGGCAAAAAAATTATGACTTGCTGAAAGCTCAGATGTTCATTATAATTTTTTACCAATAAAGTATCTTTAATTAAGGGGTCTACATTGTTTTTTAGATATAATGCTATTACACACTTAATAGACTTGTTTTTTAAACATAATGGTATTACACACTTAATAGACTACTACATTTATACACGAACTTTCTGTCCACCCTGTAGAAACCTAACTTATAGATGTGCATTGAGAAGCCAAAAACATTTCGTGTGACTTGTTTTATGGCAGCAGTCTTCAAGCTGCAACATCTCTGAGGTCCGCCTGTGCTAAACTTTCACTTTAGCCGAACTGATGTCCTGCTGTTCTCATAGGCACCCCACGCGCATCTTGCCTTCATTGTTGTGCTCTCTCCACATCCCTGTCCCAGAACACCTTTCTTCTCCCTCTTATATAAAATTGATTCTGAGACGTCTTTTCTGAATTTCCCAGCCTTCAGGAACCTCCTAGAAGTCCTTCTCTGGGCTTCTAGAACCCTGGTCTTCGCTATGAATTTAACATAGATAGCAGTACAGTGCCGTCTGGCTAAGTCCTTCCCTTGCTACCTTGAATGACATTGGAGGAGGCCCGCCAAGAGGGAGACCCGTCTCTAAAAATAACCGAGCATTGTGGTGGGCACCTGCCTGTACTCCCAGCTACTTGTGAGGCTGAGGCAAGAGGATTGCTTGAGCCCAAGAGTTTGAGGATACTGTGAGCTATGACACCACAGCACTCTACCCAAGGCACAAAGTGAGACTCTTGTCTCCAAAACAAAAAATATATCTATGTTGGAGGGTCCTTGATAGCAAAGGACATTATGTCATGCTCCTCTTTATTTCCAGAGCTTAGCTCATTATAAATGCATAATAAATATTAGCTGATCAAACTGTGTCGTCATTTTGTGTGACCAAGGAAAAGGGTTTGAAAATTTTTTTATTTACTATCTTAATTTTTGATGGGCAATCTAATCTCTGACTAATTTCAACAATATTTAGGACTTAAAAACTGCTGCCAAGTAGATTGGGGTGTGTCCTGCTCTGTGGTCTCCCTGGGGCCAGGTTTTGGTCTTGGCACCCATTGGAATAAATATAATGCTTCTTGAAATGTGGCATCTCTTCCTCAATCAGGGCTTTCTGTTTCCCTTTAAAATGTTTAAAAATACCATCAGAATCAATAGTTCTATCTGTGGCTGGTGGTGGAACCGAATCAATCTTTTCTCCTCTGGTTTCTCTTCCTTTAAATACAGATAAAGAGGAAGTGCAAAGGAAACGGCAGAAGCTCATGCCCAATTTCTCGGATAGTTTCGGTGGCGGCAGTGGTGCGGGAGCCGGAGGCGGAGGCATGTTCGGAAGTGGCGGTGCAGGCGGGGGTGCTGGAAGTACAGGTCCAGGTACAAACAAATCTGATCCTTCTAAACCTCTTTCATATTGGAAAGGGGAGAATTTTTTTTTTCCCTAGGTTTCTGAGCATGTCTGGGGGTTGAGTGGCTGTGACGCTTTTTAGCATATAGATTAAAATCTCCCAACAAATCTAAATTTATTTTCTGAAGAAATGCAGATTCATTTTACAGTATGTAGATAATCCGGAAAACTGTTGAGAAGTAAAAAAAGTCACCCAAGGCCACTTACCCAGAGAAGACTCTCTAACCTTTTTGGTGTATGTTCCTCCACTCTTCTCTTTCCTTTTCTTTTCTTTTTTTTTTTTTTTTTTTGACATAGTTGTCTTGTTCTTTGGAAACATTAAAAAGATTTTAAATTATATATGCTATTCCTAGATAACAGCACTGTATCTACTACTACATTGTAGAAAATTTGAAAATACATAAAATTCTGCCATCAGTGGGTAACCTCTTCTGGTTTCTTTGTGTATTCATTATAGAAGATAATTATGATTTCCGCTGAATTTAGTTGTGATCACCATTATATATACTATTTTAATCCATTTATCTGTATTAGTTTTTACTATCATTTCTGCATGACTCTGTATATAGCGTCCTAAGCACTGCTTTCCCCTAAGGTGTTAACATAAGCCTTTCTCCGTGGAAATATAAACTTCATGTGAGCATTATTTGTAAGCATCATTTTAATGACTCATAATATTTTATCAAGTGAACAAACCATATTATAACTTACTCGAATGTCGTTTCTTGCTTTCTGCATAAAAGGCTGTGCTGAACGCCTATCCACATTACTTTTATGCTAGATTATTTTTGTAAATCCAATTCTTTGAAGCAAAATGGCTGTGTTAGAAGGCATGAATTCTAATGCCAGCTACTTCCCCAAAGAGTTTTAACCAATAAATCCTTCCACCAAAAATGCGTAAGAATGAAAAATGGTGGCCATTTCCCCGGAGGAGTCGTATGTTTCTCAGTGATTTGTTTGGCGTAGGCTCTCCCTCCAGGGATTATTTTAATGTCTTCTGCGTAGGCAAGTCTGCGTGGTGACCACTCGTGGTTGGCCTCTTCCCTTCCTCTGTCACGACTCCTCTCCACGTTGGGGGCCCAGTCTGAGTTGCCCAGTGGAATTATGTGTGTCCCATGGCCCCCCATAGGTGTCTCACTGGCTCTCGACAGAAACCCTGTGAGTGGCACGGCACCGACCTTCCACCAGAGCCTGTGCCCACCTGAGGGACGGACGCTAAGGTTTGCTGAGACTTTGTAAACGTCCTCATGACGTCTCATCTGTTGCACCTGCTATTTCAGGGTACAGCTTCCCCAACTACGGATTTCCTACATACGGTGGAATCACCTTCCATCCTGGAGCTACTAAATCTAACGCAGGGATGAAGCACGGTGAGTGATGAAGGGGAGTCATTGGCAAAAAGGGTTTTTTAATCATTACTCATCACAACATTTTCATCTTGAAAAAACTGACAAATGCATATAAACTAAGAAGATACTTTTCCAAAAAATATTATTTCCTATGAATAGTATAAACTACTTCTGACACATGTTTTATACGTATGTATGTATTTACTTTGTAAGTGGCATATACAGGGGAAAAGAAAAGAGTAGAAACCTGACTACTCAGACATTACAAAATCACCAAACTTATCCCGTGGTCTCTCCTTTTTCTTCAAGCACTACACTTTGAAATCACTCTGAGTTGTCTAAGGATGGTCTTTTCCCATTAAATGTGCCCCTGAGTAGCAGTTGTTACACTCTGTGTTCATATTTCCTACGGCATGTCCGCTTCTGGAGTTCCCATTAGAGAAATGATACTGAATGCCTGATTACCGAATGCCTGATTACTGAATGCCCATTTTATGCCAGGTGCTTCTACATGTTTTAACCACTCCCTTCCTGGCTGCTGCGTAAGGAAAATGTTAGTATCTCTATTCTATAAGCAGAAGGCAATGAGATTCAGCAATGTCCATTCACTCCCTGGAGGCACAGAGCAGTTACTGGCAGAATAAGAACTTAAGGCAGTTCTGCACATACAGCCTAGGTGCCCTCATGGTACCTGTCACATAGCAAACATAGCTGGGCCTGAAGGCGCATGCTCAGAAAAGATACAGCAGCTAGCCCCCACGCTGAAGAACGTGACTCGAGAGCGTATCTCTATGACTTGCTGCATTAATCAGTAATAGGAAAAAATACCTGCTCTGCTTTCAAGAATTTAAAAACTTCCTGCAGTTCATAGAAGCGCTTTACTTCACGTCTCTCCTTTGCAAACAAGGACAAAGAGATCAGTTTTTCAGAAGCCTATTAGAAGAATATTTTTCAGAAATGAGAGATTAAAATAGTTCCAAAACATGTTATTTATGATATCAGGGTGGGGCCATCTAAAAACTAATTTTAAATGATTAGTTTTCTTTTCCCTTTGCCTCTTACATTTATTTGACCTACAATGGAATGGTGATTTATAACTTAATAGATTTTACTGAGAAAAAGATGATGTTTTTGCCTTTATCTTAGGAACTTTAGACACCCAATCTAAAAATGACCCTGAAGGTTATGACCAGAGTGATGAAAGAGACACTGTAAATTTCTCTGGGGAAGTCACTGGAAGCCCAGAACAAGATAAGGAGTCCCATAAGCCCAACAATAGGCATGATGAGGTTGCTCTAACGTATACAGTAGGAGTGAAAGAGGAAAACACTAGGTGTCAAGGTGAGTGTGTACACGGGAAATTACACTGTGTTGGTTGGAGGGGTCAGTTGTAGGTGCAGAAAGCTACTTCAATATCTAGTTCAACATGCTCTTCAGAGTTCTGTACGCCTTTGGAAAAGCTTGTGTCAGGTCATTTTATTCACACTGGGGTTTCCATTTTCCCCGTTATCTTAGAATATAAAGTACAGAAATTTACATGTACATTTTCCAGTCATAATCATGCAGTTTTAGGGTATCCAGAGAGATAATCAACTCATTTTTCTTGGCACAGATACTAGAGAATAGTTTCCATAACCTTAACAGTCATTCCTCTCTAGAATCTAGCTTAAGTGTCACACTGAAGTGGAAATTTGCCTGAAAACAGGAACTTTTCTTTTGATCCTCTCGCCCTCTTTGAAGAAGTAGGATTAGGAGAAAATGTACTTTTGTGTTTACTTTGAACCAATACTCATAAGTTTATGTGTCATGATTCTAGGTCACCCCAGATGATACTTGGAAAACTTCTTCTATAAAAGGAAAGGCAGTAAATAATGAAATGTGCTAGCCACACATGGTCTCTATCATCTATTCTTTATTTTTTTTTTGTATGCTTTTTTAAAAATGTGCAAACCATACTTAGCTAGAGAGGCATATAAAAACACATCATGCAAGGATCTGGGTCTGAAGGTCACCATTTGCAATCACCTGACCTTAAAGGAAGAAACTTTAAAAAACATCAGCGGCTCATTGAAAATCTGTATCTGTGGCAGAGATGTGTGCTTTTTGATGCATCGCTTAATAAGATGTTTATTCATGATTCCAGTGAAGGATTATTTCACCAAGCGTTTAAACTTTATGGCACAATCTAACATTGCTTTGACATTGATTTTTTCCCCTTCAAGTAACAGATATTCCTGAACTTTTTCCCCCAACAAGCCACAGATTCTTTTAGATCAATCTCCAACTGTATTTTTCACAGAGCCAGGGTCCAGTTGTGCTTTGTCCCAGTGAACATAATTCAGAAGCACCGTAAGAAGCATTTTCAACTAAAATACTGTGTCTCGATGTATGAGAACACTGATGCTGGGGGTTTGGTCCCCAAGCACGCCACACCTATAGAGTAAGCAGGAAACCCAGCTGCAGTGTGCTTATTACCTTACAGATCACCTCTTCCTAGAGAAGGCGATGCAGCTGGCCAAGAGACACGCCAATGCCTTGTTCGACTATGCGGTGACAGGGGATGTGAAGATGCTGCTGGCTGTCCAGCGCCATCTCACTACTGTGCAGGATGACAACGGGGACAGGTGAGTCAGGGCTTTTGTGTGACATGGGTTGTTTTAGAGTAGAGAAGAGAGAAAAGCATTGTATAAAGCACACCGGCCAGGGATAAAAAAAAAATGGTTCAAAGTTACTGGGTTTTGTAACTGGAACACTTTAGCACGTCAGTAAGGTTGAGTAGCACAATTTGCTTCTCCTGTCCTGCTGTGATCACCCGTGGGACTTGAATAGCTGAAGCGCTCATCGAAAAGTACATCTCTCTACAAGGGGGACCTTACCTAACAAGCACAGACATCGTCACCTAATCATCTCTGTCCTCATGATAATCCGAAATAAATACAAATTTAAAAAATTAAACATGTAAGTGCATCTCTTTGGGCAAGAAAATGAATGGGTGTGTAGGTAATGGTACTTTTTTTAGAAGAGTGATAAGAGTCCTTCCAAATCCTGAAGCATTGTTATGCCAGCTGCGTATTTATAATGGCAGCGTGCTCGAGGAAAAGCCCAATAAAGGCAGAAACAAAACAATTGAGGGGATGGTCATTGTTCCCCGGTTACTGGCCCCAGTCTGGGCGTGGCTCATGCTCATGTGACTGCTCCAGCCCATGTTGAGTGGGAGTCTGACATTCCAAACACCATGCCTTCCATTCCTGCTATTACTGAGATTATATTTGCAAGGCCACCTGGCTTCTTTCTAAAACAGTTCTTTCAGTCCTTCCATTGAGACTTCTAAAATGATCTCAAAAGCCTATAAAAATAAAAAGAGCCAGCAGCCTTCGGATTCAAATCAAGTGCCTCATCTCAAACCTTCCTAAAATAGCATCAACACTGAGAAATCCTTTTCTGTGCAAGAGCTCTTGAGTGCTGTGTTTTAAACCTCAGTTTGAAAACTGAACCAAACACTTTTAGGAAAGTGCCAACCTCAGGCTTTCAAGCGGAGACCTTTGTTCTTGTTCCTTGCAGTGTAACCAAGGATGTGGTATAACCACTGGCCTTGTTATACAGTACCAGAGGCGCCCGTACAAGCTTCTCGGTGTAAAGCCCATGACCAGCAGAATGTTTTTTCAGGGTTCAATAATTGGAATTAGCATTCACTAGTCCATAACCACAAGAAAAAGCAGGTAACCGAGATAGGGCAGCAGCGTTTTAAGCGAGTGTTTGAAATAAGGATGACTACTTCCAAATATTTTTCAAGTGTTTCTAGAGAGACCTGCTGCGTTGTTGAGTCTCAGAGTTAGAAAGGGAATGCTGATGCCTAAAGGGAGGCTGGAGGGAGGGACACAAGACCTGTGTGCTCCTGTGTGCGTGTTGAGGGGAGAGCAGGGACACGTGTAAGGCCCTGCCATACGTGGCAGACAGAGGAGGGGGGCTTCCTGACCAATGAGGAAGGGAACACTGAGAATCCTTTCCTAGAACCCAAACGGACTCGTGCCAAGCTGGCCCAGAGAAACCAGAGGGGTGGGACTCGGAGAGACCAAAGAGGTGTCCTTGGAAGAGTGCGGGCAAAGGGCAGTTTGGGCCATCACGTCTCAGACCTCTTGTTTTCATTGAGCTTTTCATACTTGGCTAATAGTCTGAATCCTGTGGCCATGAGTCATCACAGAAAATACAATAATGAAAAAAAAAGCAAAAACCTTCTGGTACTGGGAAATTCCCATAAGGGTGTGAGGATTTGAGGGGCAGGGGAAATGTACTTCTGCTGTGAAATGCTGATCTGCACATGGAAATTTTTAGGCAGTTTTTGAAGTGTGACCTTTTTCTTGGTATATGTGTATCGTGTCTGTGTCAGACTTGAGTCCCTTTTCAAAAGGCTTCTTCCAGTATCACATTTCAATAGCGAAACCCTGAAATCATCATTTAAAAATATCTCCCAAGTAGTAAAATCACGATTTAGTTTTTTAGGTTCTCCTATGCCTAAAATAATCCCATATAAAATATACTTGCTGTTGCTAAGAAAGAGGCCAGAATAAAGTGGCCCCTGATACCTTTTGAGAAAATTCAGCCTGTAGCTTGAGTCCCAGCCATAGTGCTTGCATCTGAATCTGTCCACCCTTGGAAGTAATCATCCTCCTGGATGATTGTCTGCAGCTCCACAGAGTAATGCACTTGTATCCCTTACTCGGGGGAGTTCGGGGAATTTAGAGATGGCTTTGGATGCTCTTGAATCCCGACTTCACCACTTACTAACCGTGTGACCTTGACTGAGTCATATTACACCTGTGAGTCTCAGTTTCATCATCCAAAGACTGAGAATAATACTACCTACCTTCTAGGATTGTTGTTATGATAAATAAGATAATGCATGCCAAGTGCTTAGCATAGTGCGGTAGAGAGAAGCTCTCAACAAATAGCAGCTACTTGCATGTCGTATTATTATTATTGATGCTGAGTTATTTCAGATAAATTTTAATGTCAGCTCAGCGCCCATAGCACAGTGGTTATAGTGCCAGCCACATACCCAGGTCAGCTAAAACAACAATAATTGCAACAAAAAAATAGCTGGGCATTGTGGTGGGCACCTATAGGTCCAGCTACTTGGGAGGCTGAGGCAAGAGAATCGCTTAAGCCCAATAGTTTGAGGTTACTGTGAGCTGTGATGCCACAGTACTCTACCAAGGGTGACAGAATGAGACTCTGTCTCAAAAAAAAATTAATTTTAATACTTTAATAATTAAAAGCATTATCTTCCTAGGCGTGATGATGTTGCCCTAGTTTTCTTCCATCCTGTTACTTTTCTACCCCTAGTGCGTGCAACAGCTGTAAAGCTGACTCAGAGAACTTGCCCCAGACAAGAGCACAGGCCAGAGAAAGAGAAAGATGTATAGAAAACTGCAGTTGCATATTGAGAGGGATGACTTGCTCTGCTTAGGAAGTGCATTCTCTGAGTATGTAAGGATGAAATTGGGGTATATAGACAGATGTGTTGTCCAGGCAAAGAAAAAGAGCAAAACCTACAGGCAAGAGGGGTTTTGCTAGCTTGCATGCATGATGGAGAATATGATTACTTTGATTCTTCGGAAGTTTGCTTCAAGAATTTTCTTCCAGTAGTTAAAAGCCTGACATCATTCTTCCCTCTGGGGGTCTTCAAAGGTTTTTTTAAAGCCACCACACTGTATTTTGGAAGCAGGTGGCGGGGATAGGTGAGGTCACTAAATTTTTCTGGACAAGTTCTAGTGCCAGACATTTATTTTACGCACAGCATCTATTTTTCGGGGGAAAGGTAAAGGATAAAGTGCCTGAAATGGTAGTATGGAGGTAGAATTGGGATTTGAACTTGGGTCCCTCTGCTCTGGAAGCTGGGTACCTTAACATTTCAAAGGGTCAGACATAAATGCTTGGAGGTCCAGGTAAGCACCACAAATAAGTAGAGTGGTCTTGGGTAGACAATTGGAAGGAATAGGTCCTCTGTAGATAGTGTCCCACCTCAAATTCAAGACGTTTTGTAAGTTCAGACATTTTAGGGCCAAATAAAACTCAGTCTAAGAGCCAGATTCAATCTGTAAGTCTAATCACCTCTTGAGAATCTTTCATTAACATTTTAGTTGATTCTTTCCATTATATTTTCATTCCAGTGTCTTACACTTAGCAATTATCCACCTTCATGCTCAACTTGTGAGGGATCTGCTAGAAGTCACATCCGGTTTGATTTCTGATGAAATTATCAACATGAGAAATGATCTGTACCAGGTAAGCAGAAATCTTAAGGAGACCAATGAAGAAAAATCCTTAGTCCTTTTTTGAACATGACTTTAGTAACATTAACAATAGCAAAAATTAAAAAAAAAAACCCACTTTGTAGGTGATATCCTAAAAGCTCATTAGTTGCAAATGTTATTTGATGAATTAGGATCCTTTGATCTGTAAGTATAAGGGCAGTCAAGCCACAGTGAAACTTGGCATCCTGCCAGGAGGAGAGCAAATTTTAGAAATCAAAGAGTTGATATATTAGAGTAAGAATTTCAGAGTAAAAATGTTACTTCTGTCAAGAAAAGTGAAGTTGAAAAAAATTAAGTTGGAAAAGCCAATAATGTAAAAGAACTTAAAGTCCATGGAAATATACTTGGACAACATCCAGATGGAACGCATACCAACTAAAAGTGCCGAAGTCAACACAGAAAGGTGAAAAGGTTGCTTGAGGGGGAAAAGGTGTCTTTCAGAAACACAAATATAGCTCAAAGTGAGGAAAACTGGAACACCAGAGTCCTGCCCAAATCAGGTTCACATAGGAATTAGGGGGGTTGCAAAGCAATCTGAGGGGCTCTTCAGACATTGCAAAGAGAAGTTTGCTGGAGATTCAGTGAGGCCACCTGATGGGCACGCACAGCTTTCAGGGCTGGGAGGAGGGGCCGAGACTGCTTGGACAGGAGTTAAGCCTAAACTGTTAGGAGCCTGGAGACCTCAGGCCACCTCTCTGGCTAGGGGGTACTGCATTCGTACAAGGCCAAGGTGGGCTCAACTGTCAAGGGTGCCTTCCTCTTCCCTCACTGCCTTCCCGCCCCCCAGTCTTCTGTGTGAGTCTCCTGCTTTTGCCTCATCTTTCTCCACCTTTCTTCTTCCCTCCACTTGACTCAGGATGTCCTCCGGGTCCTCACTGGCCTAGATGGTGTGTTTGGACGCCCCCAACTCTATCTCTCACTCTGAAAATGGGGCCAAGATTGTCTGTAATTATTTACCTGGTAGGCACCTGTTCCAGTTGTCAATTTTTAAAGCAGATGACATGAATCATTTTTATTTCCTCACTTAAAGGGAAGTAAAAAATTAATTAATTAAAATTAAAAATCATTTTAAAAATTATTTTAAAGGAAATCAATTTTTAACTTCCTTTAATAATAAAAATTAATTTCCAGTCATTTTTAAAGTAAATTATTAAATTTTTCATTGGCTTATTTTTACTTCTAACCCTTTAAAATGTGCTTTCCAGTACATTTAAAGCAAAAGTACCTCCCAGTAGATTTTTACTTGTGAACAGGGAAAAAGTAGTAAACTTTCTGGTAGAGGGAAATAATTGCTTCCCCATTCAGTATAAGCCAGTAGCCTTCTTCTTCTCTGGCTCTTGTGCTTAATGTCAAAGAAAAAAATGAAGTTAGAGGCTCTTCACTGCCTCACAGTAGAAAAAGAACTAAGATGGGCTCGGTGCCTGTAGTTCTGAGGCTGGGGCGCTGGCCACATACACTAGGGCTGGCAGGTTCAAACCCATCCCGGGCCTGCCAAACAACGACAACTACAAAAAAAAAAATAGCCAGGCCTTCTGGTGGGCACCTGCTACTTGGGAGGCGGAGGCAAGAGAATCCCTTAAGCCCAAGATTTTGAGGTTGCTGTGAGCTGTGACACCATAGTACTCTACAGAGGGTGACATAGTAAGATTCTGTCTCAAAAAAAAAAAAAAAAAACTAAGATGAAGTATGTTTAGTATGTTTTAGATTTATATCTAGAAAATATCTTCTTCAAACTTTTATATCATTGTGGGGGGTTGTTGGTAGTTGGAAAGTCATTTGGCCTGTAAAGCTTGATCCTCTCAGACCTTTGGACTGATCCTTGTAACCATCACAAGTGTAAAAATAAAACTAGAAATGGGACATTGTAGCTTCTTGGTCCTCCTTTCGAAGACTGTTTAACTCCACTGCATGTCAATCCAGTTCAATGAGTTACTTGTTTATAAATAGGATCTTCAGAGGACACAGCACAGAGGGATTAGCTGCTGCAGTTTGTATGGACTAAACTCTTTACTGTATTATTTGATTACATATATTGAGACTCTCCAACATGCTAGAGACAAGGATCCTGAAGCCACCACCACTGACTCTTCTTCCCCTTCTGATTTGGGGGCTCTCAGCACAATACAGGTCCATTTTTCCCTAACACACTACCACTCTTGTTAATGGGCAAGCATGCCTGGTGTGCCCTCTGGGTCTCAAACATGCACCCAGTGACAACTTTGAGAACCAGAAACTGCTTAAGATTTTGAACTCTCAATTATCTGCTGTAAAGGTTCTCTGATAACTTGTTCTTGATGGAAAATTACACAGTTCTCTTAGTAATTTGGATTATTTGGCAATTATCTTAAACATTCTCCCCAAATACCTTTCACTAATCTTAGTACATTTCTGTGACCATCTGTCATGATCAAATGCCTCTCCCCGCCCACCCTCTAGAAACACACTCAAAATAGCCCAAGTGCACAGACTTAGGAGTCTTCTGAAAATATTCTCTTTAAACCTTTTCCTCCTCTCCCACTCCCCTTCTCTCAACATAGACAACCATTCCAGTGCATTTAGTATGAATATTTTTATTTGCATATGTTCCTATAAAACATTATTGGGGAGGTGTGGATGGTTTGTTAATGTTCTTAAGTATTATGAATATATATTCATAGTTTTTTTAATGGTACAGAGAATGTGCATTGGACAGTTGCCCCCCTGAGTTGCACAAGCTCCCTAGCCCACGTGTTAACTATTGCTTTCATAGGTATTTTTCCAGATATTGGCTAAATATACACATGCACTTAAAATACATAGATATTTTAGTATGCTCTAACATACAATCTATGTTATATTATACCTACTTCTCCTGCCTAACATTAACTTTTTTCTGTAATTTTTAATTTAATATAATGATAGATTATATCATAATAATGAGGTTGCAAAAACATACCAGGATGTCCTAGGATATTTACTCAAGGGAACTGGGATCTCATCACCAGTTTCTTCAAATGATAACATCTTGCATAATTGTAATACAGTATCAAAACTAGGACTTTTGAGGGGAGGTAGAGTCTCACTCTATCACCCTCGGTAGAGGGTCTTGGTGTCAGAGCTCACAGCAACCTCAGACTCATTCGATCCTCTTGCTTCAGCCTCCCAAGTAGCTGAGACTATAGATGTGCACGACCATGCCCAGCTGGTTTTTCTACTTTTGGTAGAGATGGAGTCTCACTCTTGCTCAGGCTGGTCTCAAACTCCTGAGCTCAAGCAATGTACCCACCTCAGCCTCCCAGAGTGCTAGAATTACGGGCATAAGCCACCACACCCAGCCTCCAAACCAGAATCTTGACATTGGCATAATCCATAGATCTTAGTCAGATTTCACCAGTTTTATATGCACTCATTTGTGTGTATCTGTATAGCTCTCTATGCATGTAATTTTTTTTTTTTGAAATAGAGTCTTACTCTGTCACCCTGGTTAGAGTGCCATGGCGTCATAGCTCACAGCAACCTCAACTGGGCTCAAGAGATTCTCCTGACTCAGCCTCCTGAATAGCTGGGACTGCAGTTACCGGCTACAACACTGGCTAATTTTTCTATTGTTAGTAGGGTCGGGGGTCCTCTCTTGCTCAGGCTGTTCTCCAACTCCTGAGTTCAAGCAGTCCACCTGCCTGGGCCTGGCAGAGTGCTTGGGATCATAGGCGTGAGTCACCATGCCCAGACTATGCATTTAATTTTTAAATGCATTAGTGCCATAGTGCTGTATGTTTCCGCCTTTGCTCCTTATGGGGTCTGTCCCTGCAGTTGTATGTACTGCTAGTTTGTTTTTTCTACTGAATAAGAGAGTGCACTAGTGTGCAACCTCTGCCTGCAATGTTCTTGTTTCCCATCAGTAGCCCTTGACCAGCTTCTGACTCCCCACTTCACTGTGCAGGACAGCAGTGAGGATCCATGTCCATGTGGATTTATGTCACAGCCGCCCTCAAATATATTTGCAGGAGCTGGTTTACTGGGATATTATGGGGGGTTCCTACATCCTCACATTGTATGATTGTTTAAGATATAATTATGGGATTTAAGATGTAGAAGCCTAAAATATCTCAGAAAACTTCTGATTGGACTGTAGGAGAAAACTTTGAAAAAAAAATACCTTTCTTATGCATGATAAAAGATTTTATATGATATGAAAAAAATTAAATTAAAACTACTGATAATTCCCAATTCCTGAATGTATTGTATCTTACAGTTTCAACTGATCAGGTGCTTGGTGGAGACCTCTCCAGCTTGCTCCTACCAGACCCCAGATACCCCCAGACTGGAGCCCTGTGCAACTGCGATAGGCCTTCCTGCTCCCGAGCCATATTCCCCGTGTATAATGCACATCCTTATTTTTTCCTGAAAAATTTGGGCAAAAAAGTGATTTTAATTGTTCTCATGGAGCCATTCCATTGTACAGTATGTTTTAATCTAATAAATTTGTTTTCTGCTTCAAGATAGAATCATGGCACCTTCGTCAATTGGTTTCTGCCGAGTAGTTCATTTAAACTTCTGCAGTTAAACCATAGCCTTCCTTGATTTTTTAACATACAGAATTACCAGCTGAAGATAGATCCCGATAAGAAATTTAAGAAAAATAAGTTGACTACTGAATGAATTAAAAAAGCTAGTGAGAGTTGTAAATATAAAAATAACCCACCACACACAAAATGATAAGTATGTAGGCGATGGATTTGTTAATTAGCCTGATATAATCATTCTACATTGTAAGCATATATTAGACCATCCCATTGTACTATATAAATGTATAGAATTATTGTCAGCTAAAAATAAAATAATAAAAACAAGTCAGATTATCACATAGCTAAATGTTAGTTTAGTATACACACGTTATTAGCATATGGTGTGGAACGGGGAGTAACTCATGTGCAAAGGTCAGGGGTTAATCTGGGATCGAGAAATAGTCCTGCAGTATGACCCGGCCTGTTGTAGTTACAGCTACCAAGCAGTTACAGTAACCAAGCCCTGGGTTATAAGTGTTCACTGCTGACCAGAAAATCTTCTGCCCCGTGTCCATTTCCCAGACCCCCTTGCACCTGGCAGTGATCACCAAGCAGGAAGAAGTGGTGGAGGATTTGCTGCAGGCCGGAGCTGACCTGAGCCTTCTGGACCGCTTGGGTAACTCTGTTTTGCACCTGGCTGCCAAAGAGGGACACGACAAAATTCTCAGTATCTTGCTCAAGCACAAAAAGGCAGCACTACTCATTGACCGCCCCAATGGGGAAGGTAAGAAGTGAGCAGGCATCATTGGTGTGACCTTCTCTATCCACTTTCTAAACCACAACTAGGTATTTGATAGTGTTTGTTATTGAAATGCGTGGTATTTGATTTACACTCCAAAGTACTTTCCTTAGTCTGCTGGAGTTCATCGTCTATTGTGGGTATTTCTGTTGTTCACCATAGCTAATTTCTTTAAATATGATTTGCAATAGTTTGTCATTAGGAAGAAAAAGCAGAGGCCTGAGCAAATACTGGTCTTGACGTGTATAAAGCACCATTTATTCGGAGAATGTTTATTCACCCTCATTGTCTCCTGAGAACATAACAGGAGACTGTGGTTTTCAAGTCAGAACAATAGGCTTATAGTGTTTTTAAAAAACAATCTTGAGTAGAGACTCAGCTAGAAGTGCTGAATCCCAACAGCTTCCCTCCCTATCTATGATCCATGTTTTTTTTACCATTTCCTTCAGCGTCACCAGGGGCCATCTGTCTGCAGCCTTCCCACCCTGTGACTGTCCCTGTGCTTGGGCCGTAGGTCTGAATGCCATTCACCTCGCCATGATGAGCAACAGCCTGCCGTGTCTGCTGCTGCTGCTGGCCGCGGGGGCCGACGTCAATGCTCAGGAGCAGAAGTCCGGGCGCACGGCGCTGCACCTGGCTGTGGAACACGACAACATCTCCTTGGCCGGCTGCCTACTGCTGGAGGTGAAGGACGGGCTTATTTGCCTTTGCACTAAATTTCAAACGGGGATTTAGGAAAATCTTTTCAAAGAATGAAGCCAATAACAGCTCTTCTGCCTAGTTAGCTCTGTTTGTTTAACATGTGTGCAAGGCTTCAGGTAGCACCTGTAGGCATTCCCCCCACCGCCTTGGCCCAGCATCCCTAATTGGAGATTTCTCTGATAACAGAGCTAGCCCAAAGTAACAATAGTAATATGACCCGAGGGGCCATGCAGGCAGGAGGATGTGGGGACAGAAGGGCAAGAGAACTTTCCACTAACCCTTTCCTGTGTGGCCTGGAATTTTTAGGGTGATGCCCACGTGGACAGTACCACCTATGATGGAACGACACCCCTACATATAGCGGCTGGGAGAGGGTCCACCAGGCTGGCAGCTCTTCTCAAAGCAGCAGGTGAGGTGGTCTGGTGGTGAATGATGGAAAACATTATCAGGAATTCAAACTCAGCTTTAGTAGAGCGGCTGTGTCACCTTCTTAAGCAGCAGACCCACCTCTGGAAAGCATGGATAAATGAAAATTATACCGCAAAACACATTTTAACTGTGGTGAGAGTGCCATTTGGTCTAGTAATCCTGGGCTTCGCTCTGATAGTCGTGTTAGTTTTTGCTCTCTGATTCATCTGTTTATTTTGGGTTTTGACTGTTTAGATTGACTCCCGTGACAAGGGATCGTCTTAGAGTTTAATTCCTTATAGAATTCTGAGCAGTCCCAGTCTCAGATCACATTGGAAGTCTCCAAAAAAAAAAAGGTTATTGATTTATTTCTCTTTTTGTAGGGACAGGGATCATGCTTTTCCCCAGGCTGAAGTGCAGTTGGTTGAGACTGAGACTACTTGGTTAATTTTTTGTTATTTTTTTTATAGAGACAGCTTCATTGTGCTGCCCAGGCTGGTCTTAAACTCCTAACCTCAAAAAATCCTCCTGCCTTGACCTAAGAAAAATACCATTAGTATAGGAAATAATTTAAAGACTTTCTTTTGAAAGGTTTCTTAGACATTGAAGTAGTAGGAAAAAGCAAATGGGCCCCATACTGAGTCCTGTTATGTGCAAGGCCCTGACAATTGCTAACATTTATTGACCTAGCTATATCAGGCACTGTGCTAGGTATACTTTACATGCTCTGTCTCATTTAATCTCTTCTAATCCCAAATAACCCTTTGGAAGAAGTATCATTATTGTTGTTCCAATCTCACAGTCAAGGAAACAGACAAGGAGACGACCTGGTCATACTCCAGAGTCCCATTACGTGGCAGAGCTCTGAATCACACCTTTTGGCAGTCTAAACTTCCACACCTTGATCTCTCTACTGTGTTTCTCTTCTCTCCTTTGTTCATAGGTTTGCAGATTTTAATCCATTTAATCCTCTAGTCCTGTGAAGTACAAAGTATCATTCCTGTTTATCTTTGAATTTCCTATGCCTTATATGTTTAGGACCTCAAAAATGCTTAATGAAATTGGTATCTCATACCCTGACATATCTTATTTACTTTGGAGTTTATTTTAAAAAATATTGAGAAGGTAAATGTTTTATAAATTAAAAAAAAAAAAAACAGAGCCAATATCATCTTAAAAATCTAGGAACTTTTTCTTTTGGGGCACCACATTTTTCTGGCAAGTAAAATCATATCCCAAACAAGCAGCAGCCTTTTCTCCTTTGTCCAATTGAATTTTTCTCTTAAACAAGAGACTCTGCTTACAGTGTGAATAAATAGTTTTGGAAGTCACTGGTTGCAATTAAGAAATGCCTTCAGACAAGAAGCTGTAACCCTTTCAGAAATGCTTTCTCTTGAATTCTCGGAATTCCATAGAAAGAGTAGCAATTAACAATTTAATGAAGAAACTCAGATGTAAAACCTGTTCTGAGCTCAAAGGCATGAAAAAAGTCACTTGAGGAACAGGTATAGCTAGGCCCCTCCAGTCTTCAATCCTGTAATTTTTTTGATCTTAATTTCTCCACTGTTTTCAAGGTTAGGTTACATTTATTGCCTCATAGATCAGGCCAGGACTGGGATAGTAAAAATCAATAAATAGCACAGGATTCTTCTTTGACTGTCTTTAGCACTCTCTTATTATCAATTTGGCCCAAATCTAATGTTCTTCCAAAATAGCTTCCTCCTCCCAAAAAGGTGAGCTTACTACTATTCATCAGACATCAACCTAAACACTCTCATAAAAAGTCTCTAAGCCTTGGGAAGTAGCTCTAGCTTGAATCTTAGAGTCAGAAGTAGAGTTTGGCTTTTCTTCCTGGAGACAAAAAAACAGACTAGATCTCCCCAGGTTCACTAGCCCCAAATTTTTCAATAACTGCACATCCTAGCAGAGGGTTTGTTTGGGTTTTTTTATTGGTTTGTTTTGTTTTTTGATGTTTTGTGTTTAAGGATTAGGGCCCTGGCATTGCTGTACCCAGGAATAAAACTGACCTTGCTGTTATGAAACATTAAGCACCTTTGCTGTTTTAAGCCTGCAAGAAAAGAGGTTGAGAAATATGCATTGGCAGGCATAACTTTAACCATTTAGGGCTTTAATCCTGAGGGTACCCCCTCGGCTCTGGAAACTGCTATGCATTAATCCCCAGATTAAAGATGCATCACTCACTTGAGAAATATCCCATAGAGTTGAATGTGAAACTCAGTTTTTGGAGTCTGTTTTCAGTCATATCTTTCGCTCTGTAGTGTTTCATAAGACACTTTTACAGTCCAAGTAAATTAAAATTTAAAAATGAGTTACCTAGGTATTTCAGTAGAAACATGGTTTATGCATTAAAAAGTATCTAGGTGAATGCCTCTAGCAGCTACCATGCTTTGCCTTTGGAAACCTGTCCCCTGCATGCAGTTGGGAGTTGATAAGCTCTGGGTTTACCTAACCCTGTGTAACCTGACTTCACAGGAGCAGATCCCCTGGTGGAGAACTTTGAGCCTCTCTATGATTTGGATGACTCTGGAGAGGATGAAGGAGTCGTGCCTGGCACCACACCCCTCGATATGGCGGCTAGCTGGCAGGTGAGGACCGCGCATTCTGTGCGATGGCTGCTCCAGAGGGAGCTAAAGGTTCAGGGGCGTCAGAACAGATGGGCTTCCTGGTGCTTTATTCCCCCCAACAGGCCTTTTATTTTTAAGAAAGTCTGCTTGTCAAGAGTCGTATTTATCTTGAAAACCCCTATCCATGAAAGATCTAGGTCAGCTAAGTTCTGAGTGCAAAAGTGTATGCCTAATCAGGTCAGAGTCGAGATGTAAGAGAGGGGTAAAAACAGAAAATTCACATACAAGTCGCTCATTCCAAACTCACACCAGAACTGTTACCATTCTGATTTCTGAAGCTACAGTTATTATTTGCTTAGAACTTAGATAAGCGATTTCTGAATGTAAAAATAAACTAGAAATTCTTCTAATAATTTCAATAAATATAAAGAGTAAATAGATATAAAGCCTTCCTCAAAACTCCACTGAACTGAGATCTGTAGTGGAAAGCAGTTTTCTAGGTCTTTTTGGTTCAGGGTGAGGAGCCAGAGGGAGAAGGTGGACAGCGTACAAGATCTCCAGTATAACAAAATGGATGTTTTTAGAGGCAAGAGCTGCTCTTGCCTCTAAAAACTTCTCTGCCTCCTTGCAGCCCATCTGTGCCAACCCAGGAGAGACTCTATGGTTCCCCTTTACATTAGCACCAGAAGACCTCACCACAGAGCAAAGATAACCCCCTCCAGTGACCCTCACACTTCCTCACCCAGCTCATCCAGCAATAGACTGACTACAGAGAATGCCAGAAAGGCTTCCAAAGCTATGGAAGTTTTTCCTTTTAACTTAAGACATCTCTGGAGTCTGAGTTAAAACTTAAATGGTGCCAGAAGGTTAATACCTTGTGAGCATCTATACATCTCACTTGAGCAGGCTTATGAGATTCATCCTCAGAACCTTTTACTAGAGAGGAAGGAACATCCGGGGACACAGCTTCACAGCTCGAAGTAAGCTCTCCCCAAGCCCTAGGTCTCTGACTGAGAGATGGCTGACTTGGTGGTCTGGACTGCCTTGTTCCACAGAACAATCATGACTGTGACTCTACGTGGGTCCTCCTGCCAACCTCAGACAGTTTCTGCAGAGTGAAAGCTCCCAACACTAGAACCCACACAGCTATTTCTGCCTCAAAGGGCACCATGTACTTGGGGGATGGTCCTGACTCCTCTTGCCCCTCATCCGCCCGTAGGTACTCAGGCTTTCCAAGGAGGGCATGCTGAGTTCTTCATTATAAAGAGGTAGCCTTCCCTAGCGCTCCCTCCACTGTATCATAATGTTTTCCCATGTGTTCTTCCCAACAGGTATTTGACATATTAAATGGGAAACCATATGAGCCAGAGTTTACATCTGAAGATTTGCTAGCACCAGGTGCGTTGTGGTAGAACCAGGTCTTTTAACCATTATCTTCACACTGTACATTAAAGGAAGAAAGGGAGAGCAAGCATTAACCAGGGTCTGCTGGGAGAGGCATGGTTCTTAGTTCAGAATCAGAAGATCCTGGAGGGATATATAGGAGAATATCCAGGTTTGATCTGCGGTGAATACATACTGTTGCTACTCAGCTGAGCTCCTGCTTTCAAGCAGAGTAGTCAGCTTCCACTGGAAGGTGGAGGACAAGCAAGGTGGCCGTGACCAGTCCTCCAGAGCGTCCCTGGTAGATTAAGATGACTGTGTTCTTTCTCCATCGCCTGCAGGAGACATGAAACAGCTGACTGAAGATGCAAAGTTGCAGCTCTACAAGTTGCTAGAAATTCCTGATCCCGACAAAAACTGGGCTACTCTGGCACAGAAGTTAGGACTGGGGATACTTAACAATGCCTTCCGGCTGAGTCCTGTACCTTCTAAAACACTTATGGACAACTATGAGGTAACGCGTCACCTTACATATTTCACAGTTTTCATTGGACTTCACTCTGTTAATGTCACTGGCCCTAAGCTCCCACCTACTGTGCACACGTGTGAGCTCAGCCTCTGGGGGAAGCGACCTTAGCAATGCAAACAATGTAACCTAATCATTTATAGCCTCATATTCATCTGAAATTAAAATAATTTAAAATCAATAAATTATAAATAAATGTTCACGAATATGAAATTTAACAGTTAGTGGAGTTGACATAATATAGCATCTGTAAACATTCCATTAAGCATTGATTAACTAGGAAGAAAAATCACTGGCCAGAACATAATCTCCTCTGTTCCTTAACTTTGAGGAAGAAAACCATTTATTGCCCCAAACCTGGGAGGGTTACCCAGGCCACGATGGACGCCAATTTTCCTGAGAATGCTGTTTTCAAATACCTTGAGATTTTCCCTGTCTTCAAATACCTAGACACTTCCTGTGAAAATGCTACTTATCGGGTCAAGGTTTTCACAAAACTTTAATCCCCCTGTATAAACATGATAGACTGTCATCAACATGCGTCTCTCGGCTCCGCTCCTGTGGCTCAATCAGCTAAGGCACCAGCCATATACACCTAAGGTGGTGGTTCGAATCCAGCCCAGGCCTGCCAAACAACAATGATGGCTGCAACCAAAAAATAGCCGGGCGTTGTGGCAGGCGCCTGTAGTCCCAGCTACTTGGGAGGCTGAGGCAGGAGACTTGCTTGAGCCCAGGTGTTGGTGGTTGCTGTGAGCTGTTATACCACAGCACTCTACCCAGGGGGGATATCTTTATGATCTGTCTAAAAAAAAAAAAAAAAAAAAAAAACCATGTGTCTCTCTGTCCCCTTTTAAAATTTATTTTTAACGCAATATAGGAAATTGTCACATAAGAAGTAAATAATAAAATAAAAATAAACTGAAAGTGTTGGATTTTTTTTTTTTTTAATGTT
>CAUYQV010135424.1:0-10326 GCA_963574575.1 Galagoides demidoff
TGGGGCTGGCAGTTTCAAAACTGGCCTGGGCCTGCTAAACAACAATGACAACTACAACAAATAAAATAGCTGCACACTGTGGCAGGTGCCTGTAGTCCCAGCTACTTGGGTGGCTGAGGCAAGAGAATCACTTAAACCTAAGAGTTAGATGTTGCTGTGAGCTGTGACTCTACGGCACTCTACCCAGAGTGACATAGTGACACTCTGACTCAAAAAAGAAAAAAATTTCTGATAAGTATCTTATATTAATAAATTGTACATTTTCTATTAAATTGTATTGCCATATGCAACATAAAATATTCAAAATACCTGCTATCATTCAATAAAATGTTAACTAGTATTGGGTGGCCCCTGTGGCTCAAAGGGTAGGGCACGGGTCCTACATGCCAGAGGTGGCGGGTTCAAACTCAACCCTGGCCACAAAGAAAAAAAAAGTTCACTAGTATTGAGAGAAACACCTGCTTTGCATAGGTTCACAGTCACAGTGGAACATTGTAGTTATCTAGGAAAAAATTTTTTTTGAGATGGAGTCTCACTCTGTTACTCAGGCTAGAATGTGGTAGCATCAGCATATCTGAAAATAACTTAAAATAATTGGGTTTAAGTGATCCTCTTATTTCAGCCTCTCAAATAACTGGAACTACAGGTGCCAAACAACTCCTGGATATATTTTTTTCTTTTACGAAAGGGGGTGTGGCTGTTACTTAGGCTGATCTCAAACTTCTTTTTTATTAAGACAGAGTCTCACATTCTTGCCCTCGGTGGAGTGCCATGGCATCATAGCTCACAGTAACCTCAAATTCCTGGGCTCAAGCAATCCTCTTGTCTCAGCCTCCCAAGTAGTAGAAGTGGGGTCTCACTTTTGGACAGGCTGGTCTTGAACTCCTGAGCTCAAGCAATCCACCTGACTCAGTCTCCCCGTGTGCTAGGATTACAGGCATAAGCCACTGTGCCTGGTTAATTATCCCTAACTTCTGAGCACAGGCAGTCTTCCCACCTTGACCTACTGTAGTGCTAGAATTATAGGTTGAGCCAACCAAGGTGACCTGGAAAAGTTTTCAAATGCTACAGCAGTGTTGTATACAGAATTTCATGTCTAATTATTTTATTCTTGCTTTGCAATTTCATATTAGCGTGTATCTTATTTAGGGTAGGATTTTCAACCTCAATTTATTGTGTGTTTGGTTTGGTTTCACCTATGTATTATAATATTAGATTAAATCACAACTCATATATACTTCAATATGTGGTTCAATTAAAATATGAATTTGCTGGATGGTGCCTGTGGCTCAAAGGAGTAGAGTGCCGACCCCATATACCTGAGGGTTCAAACCCAACACCAGCCAAAAAAAACTGCAGGGAGGAGGGAAATATATATATATATATATATATATATGCATATGCATATGTGTAGATATATACATTCATATATATGAATTTGCTATATGCATATGTGAATATATATACATTCATATATATACATATATGAATTTGCTATATGTCTACTATCAATTATAGCTGTTTTTCCCTATGAATATTACACAAAATTTGTTTATGAGTTTTTTGTTTGTTTGTTGTGAGACAGAGTCTCACTTTGTCACCCCAAGTAGAGTACCCTGGTGTCAAAGCTCACAGCAACCTATAACTCTTGGGCTCAAGCAATTTGCTTGCCTCCGCTTCCTGAGTTGCTGGGTCTACAGGCACCAGCCATAACATCCAGCTATTTCTAGAGATAGTGTCTCGCTGTAGCTAAGGCTGATCTTGACCTGCAAGCTCAGGCGATTAGCCCACCTAAGCCTCCCAAAGTGTTGAGATTACAGGTGTGAGCCACTGTCCCTGGCCTGTGTGTTCTCTTGTATATATTTTTTCCTTGGTGGTTTTCAATGGTTATTATGTCCCATCTAGGTAAATAACCAGGGTAATAGTTTTAATCTTACCATTTGTTTATTCATAAATCTGTTTTTTCTTTCTTTCTTTCTTTCTTTTTTTTTTTTTTTGAGACAGAGCCTCACTTTGTCACCCTGGGTAGAGTGTCATGGCATCATAGCTCACAGCAACCTCCAATTCCTGGGCTCAAGGATCCTCTTGCCTCAGGCTCCCAAGTAGCTGGGACTACAGGCACCTGCCACAACACCTGGCTATTTTTAGAGATGGGGTCTCACTCTGGCTCAGGCTGGTCTCAAACTCATGAATTCAAGCAATCCACCCACCCCAGGTACCCAAAGTGCTAGGATTATACGTGTGAGCTACCAAGCCTAGCCATATTGATGAATCTCTATTCTCTTTTTGAGAGGAAAAACGTTTTGCAATTTGATGGTAATTTGGGGGAAACTTTGTAACTATTTTAGTTATCTCATTAAATTTTTAATTTTGGCAAACACAAAATTTACCACCTTTAGTCTTTCTAAGTGTACTTACTAAGTTAACAATAGCCTTAAGGTTTGTCCTTATCATTGAATATGGTGAGATGTTCTCTTTTAACACAGGATAATGGGCTTGGCCCCTATAGCACAGTGGTTAAGGTGCCAGCTGCATACATCAAGGGTGGTGGGATAGAACCTGGCCCAGGCCTGCTAAACAACAATGATAACTGCAACAAAAAAATAGCTAGGAGTTCTGGCAGGCACCTGTAGTCCCAGCTACTCAGGAGGCTGATGCAAGAGAATCACTTAAGCCTAAGAGTTAGAGGTTGCTGTGAGCTGTGACTCCACAGCACTCTACCTAGTGTGACATAGTGAGACTCTGTCTTGTTAAAAAAAAAAATGCTCATTGCCTGTGGCTCAAGCAGCTAAGGTGCCAGTCACATATACATGAGCTGGCAGGTTCAAATCCAGCGTGGGCCCTCAAACAACAATGATGGCTGCAACAAAAAAATAGCTGGGCATTTGTGGCGGGCGCCTATAGTCCCAGCTACTTGGGAGGCAGAGGCAAGAGAATTGCTTGAGCCCAGGAGTTGGAAGTTGCTGTGAGCTGTGATGGCACTGCACTCTACCCAGGGTGAAAGCTTGAGGCTCGGTCTCAAAAAAAAAAAAAAAAACCAACAAAAAACTGGATAATCCGCCATTGTCTAGATATTGGTGCAGACATTGATGTCTGTGTTGCTTATGCCTCTTGGCTTTTGTGAATAATGCTGTGATTAATGTGAATGAGGACATGTACCATCCACATTCTGCAATGAGTATTTTGAATATATATCCAGATATGAGGTTGCTGGATTAAATAATAACTTTTAATTTTAGTTTTCTGAGAAAATTTCATACATTTTCATAGTGTCTGCAACATTTGTCCTCATCAACGCTTCAAAAGGTTCCAATTTCTCTATATCCTTAACAGAAACTTTTAGTGTTCATTATGAGTATGATGTAATACTTCATTGTGATTTTTCTTGGAATTTCTCAATAAGTAGTACCTTAGGCATCCTTCCAAATGATCGTTGGCGATTTATATATCTTCATTGAAAAATGTCAGTGCACTTTTTTGTCAATTTTTAAGTAAATATATTTGGGTTTTGCTGTTGTGTTTTGGAAGCTGTCTATATGTGTGTATTGTTTACATACATATATATTCTGAGTATTAACTCGTATCATAAATCTAACTTACAAATATTTCCAGCCATTTCTAAGGTGGCATTTTTACTCTAGTTAATGTTTTCTTAGATGGGTGAGAATGCCAAAATTTGATGTGCTTTAAGTATTTTTGTTGTTGTTGTTGCTTATGCATGTGATGTCACATTAAAGAAGATAGTGCCAAAATGAATGTCATAATCTATTCTCCTGTTTGTTCTTTGAAGACTTTTATTAGTTATATTTCGTATGTTGTACATATTTCATCTGTTTAAAATATTGTTTGTATTTGGTGCAAAAAATCAGTACAACTTTGTTTTTTTCATGTAGGTATGCAGTTTCAACACTGTTTATTGAAGATACTCCCCTTCGTGTGTGTGTGTGTGTGTGTGTTCATGGTCCCCTGATGAAAGATTATGTGATCATACAAATAGGAATTTATTTGTGTCTCACTATTCTGTTGCATCACCTACCTATCTGTCTTTGTGATAGTACCACATTGGTGTTTCTTTGTTGTAGCTTTGTGATACATTTGACATCCGGAAGTATTTTGTGTCTTTTTCTTTTCTTTGAGGTAGTCCTGCTTTGTCACACCAACTAGAGTGCAGTGGCATCATCATAGCTCACTGCAATGTCAAACTCATGGGATAAAGCAATTCTCCTGTCTCAGCCTACAGAGTAGCTGTGACCACAGGTATGCACCACGATGTCTGTAATTGTTTGTATATTTTTGTAGAGACAGAATCTAGCTCTTTCTTGGGCTTGTTTTGAACTTATGACATCAAGTAATTCTCTGAGAGTGCTGTGATTACAGGTGTGAGTCACCCCTGCCCTCAGTTCTTTGTTCTTTTTCAATAATATGTGACTAGTCATAGTTTCTAAACAAATTGTAGGAACTTTTAATAACTTGCAGAACATGTACTTTTGGGAGTTTGATAGCAGTTGCACTCAATTTGTTCATCATTGTGGGAAATGTAAAGATCTTAACAGTATCAAATTATCTAAGCTTTGACCCAAAATTTTTTCAGGAGTGTGTTTAATTTCCACATTCCCCCCCCTCAATATCCATATTATTTTTCTGCTTTTTATTTCTGAATGAATTTCATTTTGGTCAGAAGAGATATATAGCATATGATTTTAGTCATCTTAAATTTTATTAGATTTGTTATGTGTCTTGACAAAAAGCCCCTGTGTGACTGAAAATACTGTATATTTTGTGGTTTTTGGCTACAGAGTTTGTTAGATCTAATTTGTATGTTCACATTTTCTATTTTGTTATTGATCTTTTATTAAATTTTTCAATTGATCTTTAAAAGATGCATCTTTCAACTTGGCGCCTGTAGCTCAGCAGCTGGGGTGCCAAGGACACACCCTGAAGCTGGAAGATTCAAATCCAGCCTGGGCCTGCCAAACATCAATGACAACCACAACCAAAATATAACCAGACATTGTGGCAGGTACCAGCTACTTGGGAGACTGAGGCAAGAGAATTGCTTAAGCCCAAGATACTCCCCTTCATGTGTGTATGTGTGTGTGTGTGTGTGTGTGTGTTCATGGTCCCCTGATGGAAGATTATGTGATCATACAAATAGGAATTTATTTGTGTCTCACTATTCTGTTGCATCACCTACCTATCTGTTGGAAGTTGTTGTGAGCTGTTTTGCCATGGTACTCTACCAAGGGAGACATAGTGAGACTCTGTCTCAAGAACCTCCCCCCCCAAACAGATGCATCTTTCTTCATTTAGAAAGAAAGTTTGCTGAACATAGTATATATGCTTTGACATTTTTGTTCTTTGAGCACTGTGATTATATCACCCAATTCTTTTTTTGTTATGGAAGGTGTGTGTTGATTAATCCTCTAGTAATCTTACAAATGAGAAGCATGAATATGGCCAAGCCTAACCAGAATTCAAACCTTACTTTACACAAGAAAATTCATATTGGAGAGAAATCTAACAAATGTAAATAATGTGGCAAAGTTCTTAACTGGTCCTCAGCCCTTACTAATTATAGGAGAAATTATCCCAGAGTTAAATTCTCACAGAGTAAAGATTGTGGCAAAGCCTTATGCAAGAGTCACAGTTTTTGGTGCTTAATAGAGTTCATGACGAAGAGAAACACTACAAATATGAAGAATGTGAGAGGCTTTTATCTTGTACTCAAATCTTTCTATACACAAAAAATTTATATCAGAGAAAACCCAAACAAATGTCAAAAGGGTGGCAAATCCTTTAGCCAGTACTCACACCTTCCAGTACATAAAAGAATTTTAAAATTGTGAAGAATGTGACAACATCTTTAAATATTTCTCATGCTTCTCTATTCATAATTCCTACAGGAGAAATACTCTACAAATGTTAATCATGTCTCAAAGCTTTTAAATTGTGTTTATCCTGTTAGGCAGAGCCAAGAAGAGACAGAGCACATGGTATTAGGAGATCTTTTCATGTAATAGGAGGAACAAATTGGCCACAAGGGGTTTCCAAGAAGAAAAAGATATCATTTCAAGAAGGTTTCCAAAGGCTGAGCATATGTTTGATCTACAAAAATGAATTTCCAAGGCAGAGCATCCACAAAGTAAACATATGGCCTAGGCCATAAAAGGGGCGTTTGGAGCATGCATACAAGTTATGTTGCTGTTAGGGTCTCACGGAAAAGCAATGTCACGGAGAATATGCACACTTATTGAAATTGTGTTTTAAATAAAGGTGACCATCTGCTCACTCAGGCAAAATGGTAACCTTCTTTATTTGCAGTTGGTTTCCATAGGGAATTTTGTACATGCACACAATATAGCAATGACCTCATCCATCCAATTAAACATTACGTTGATCCATTTAAACGTCACATTGATCCATTTAAACATCATGTGACTATCTCGGGATTAGCTTAATCCACTCAACATACACCTTTTAACATAACCCTTTCAACATAACCCAATTTAACATACCTTAATGGAGAACATGTTGTTAACCATTGGTTTCTTTGTTCTTATCTGATAAAGCCTGAGACTAGGGAGGACCAAGGTAGATTGAAAACCTGCTCTTGCTGGCTTTACTGTTTTGGAGGTTGTTACTTCAAATCTTTAAGCAAGGCATAAAGAAACTTCTTGGGCATACAGAAATTTGTGTGTAAATCTCTGCTCCCATGTATGCCTTAAGTAAGGGGATTTTGCTGGAACCTTTTACAAGGAGTTTTCAGGCTGGACTTCTCAAAAGCCTTTCACAAGCTCAGGTTTCATCTGTGCCATTAGATGCCTATATGCATTGGTTACATCCCTCTTTTCTTGAGGTCCCCAAGCACATTTCCATTCCAAAGCCACCTTCATTACTTACCACAGATCAGGAAAGGTTACTGTTGGGTATCTGGCCAGTTTTCCAAAGGGCTTTTTTATTGGCCTTATAAAGTCAACCTTAATTTCTTAACACAGTCTGGGCACCACTGGAAATGCTATTCCAGCCAAAGCTTTGGTCATGTTAGATCTGCAACTAACCCAGCCATATGGGATTCTGCCTCAGTTTCTCACAAGTATGCCTGCACAAAGTGTTTTCACTGCTCTCTCTCAAACAGCTTTTTTGGCCAGAGGCATATAGGCATTTTGCCTATAAGTTAGGTGATAGTACTTTCAAGTGGCCCATCTTCATTAACATAGTAAAACTTATACCAATTCTATGATACTTTATAAATATTATGAAAATTTTCTGGAAATTGCCTTACAGGGATAGAAAATGGGATGACTCCCCATTCTAGAAATGTTCCCCCTTTCAAAAAAAAAATCAGTGGTTTGGTGCCTATTCTATGATTTCTGCTTTAGAGAAACATCTAATGAATGGTAAAAGGTGTGGTTTGCCACTGTAGATTCATCCAGTGGGATTGAAAATATGTACTTATTTTAAGTGAAATGATGCTTGAAATTATATATTTTGAGATCAATTCTTAATGTGCTGAGAAATTGTAAAATGTGAAAGCAGAATTTTAAAATTTCCTTTTCATATACTCTACTGTTTTAACAATTACACAGGAGGCTGGAAAAATAATGGATTCAGAAATAGTATAAATTTCACTTTTCTAACTACAATTTCTGCAACTGGATAGCTGCATTCTTTTCCTGTAGTTGATTTCATTGTATATTTGGTCCATATATTTCCTTGTTTAGTATTACTAAGTGCAAGTCATTTGAAATATTTCATTATCATTTCAGACATATAGCAATGTCTGAATGGTAAATGTCTATTTAATTTGCTAAGAACCAGAGATTAATATTGTAATGTTAATATGTCCCCACAAATTATGCACATGGACATGGTGAACCTACCTTATGTGGTAAATAACCATTCATCCTTGTTTTTAACCATAAAATGTTTTCAGTGCGGCACCTATGGCTCTGTGGGTAGGGCACTGGCCCCATATACCAAGGGTGGAGTGTTTGAACCTGATGACCAAACTGTAACAGAAAAATAGCCAGACATTGTGGCAGGCACCTGTAGTCCCAGTTACTTGGGAGGCTGAGGCAAGAGAATTGCCTAAGCCTAGGAGTTGCAGGTTGCTGTGAGCTGTGATGCCGCAGCACTCTACCAAGGGTGATAGGCTGAGACTCTGTCTCTAAAAAAAGTAAATAAATAAAAAAAATTTTAAAAAGAAATGTTTTCATTAGTCCTGCATCATTTTTTACTCTTTGTGTTTGGCTATGCATTGTCAGGAGTTCCTAACATATTTTATTTGAATGGTGTCTCTCTCACATCCTGTAAGCAAGCTGGTGCCTGTTCACACATTCAAGAATAGCTCTGTCGTGCATCTGATTTAATAATGTAGCCAGCTATAAAACAATCTCATATGGGATCCAGGGATCTCTCAGATAAGAACGGAGCTGCCTCTAGTCTCAAGGACATAAAAAGAATGAGAGGTGGATTTTCCCATTGGCCCATGCTGCTTGCACAGGAATTGCACACTCATTGCAAAGATGAAAGTAAATAGGACTGACGTTTGCTGTTACAATGTTCTCCCAATGCCATCAAGACAGCATCCAGGCCATTTCCTCAGTTGTGCCAATGTGAATGCGATCCATCTTTCTGTCTACTGAGCATATATGTGGTCAGGGCTCCAAAGTAAACATTCAGGCACCAGGAAAAGATATTCTCAGGTTCCCAGTCAGACTTTTATAAATTTTCGCAAGATGCAGAGACTCAACTCCTTCAAGACCTCAGCCTTAGAGGAGACTCAGTTATAAGATCTGGAAACTATTCAGACTCCCCAGCCTGCTTTCTAGTAAAAATGGAGTTGGACATGTGCAGGCAGCACAGGCCACAGCAGTGACACTGGACCTGATGGTGAGCATTGTTTTTATTCCACTCATGACAAGCTTAACCAGAATCCCATCAAAGCCCACCCTTTCTAGCTACCTCTACCATCCAGAGAAGTTCCACAACAGCCAATCAGAATTCTCTTGAGGAGATAATGCAAGGGGTGGTCAAGCCCTAGATTCAGAACAGGTGTCAAGTCTCTCTTTCCTGTGAAATCTGTGCCTACTACTCAGAGCCCTTATACCTCAGGGGACTCAGCACATGTCCCAGTAAGTGTCCCTATGAGGACTTTCTGGTCTCTTCCTCTTCTGAGAAGAGTGCTCAGAATTGAGATGCATTATGCTAGAAAGTACAGAATTGAGATGCTTTATGCTAGAAAGCCTTCACTCTGACCTGACTTGGTTGATGAACTGAGGCCCTGAGGTGGTGAAGGAGCTCAGGAAATTCACCCCAGAATATGGTATGCAGTGGCTCTGAACCCATGGGTCATGACCCCTTAGTTCAATTGGTAACAATGCAGACATTAGAAAGGTTGAAAATCACTAGAGAAAGAATATTTCAGTATAAAGAATATTTTGAATTAAAGCCCATTCATATGGCTCAGCACCTGTGGCTCAAGTGGCTAAGGCGCAAGCCACATACACCTAAGATGGCAGGTTCGACTCCAGCCCTGGCCTGCCAAACAACAATGACAGCTGCAACCAAAAAATAGCCAGATGTTGTGGTGGGCACCTGTAGTCACAGCTACTTCAGAGGCTAAGGCAGGAGACTTGCTTGAGCCCATGAGTTGGAGGTTGCTGTGAGCTGTGATGCCATAGCACTCTACCCAGGGTGACAGCTTGAGGCACCGTCTCAAAAAAAAAAAAAAAGCCCATTCATGATGTCTGTCTACGTAAAACCTGAGTAACCTGATTTGGAATCAGAAAAGGGTGTTGATGTCCTTATCGAATACTAATAAACCTGCCCCTAACTCATTTGAAGTACAGACCTACTTCTCAAGTTAATCTAAAAATCAATCTGTTTCCACCCATCTACACACATCCCCACCTCCAAAAACCACTTGCTGCAGGTACACTTTCCACACTCTTCCCTGTCCCTTCTAAAAGACATCTTTAGCATCAGCGCATGTAGCTCAAGTGGCTAGGGAGTCAGCCAAATAAACCAGAGCTGGCGGGTTCGAATTCAACCTGAACCACCGAAACAACAATGACAACTACAACCAAAAAATAGCCAGCCATCGTGGTGGGCCCCTGTAGTCCCAGCCTTGAGAGGCATCGAGAGTTGCTTAAACCCAAGAGTTTGAGGTTGCTGTGGGCTATAATGCCATGGCACTCTACCTAGGGTGAAAGCTTGAGACTGTCTAAAAAAATAAAGTAAAATAAAATGTAAACAATGTCTGTCTCCTTGTTTGCTATAGCCCAAGTGAAACAGCAAAATGAGAAAAGTCTAGGTATTTAGCAT
>CAUYQV010135426.1:0-10382 GCA_963574575.1 Galagoides demidoff
ACACTTGCATCCTGCCCTGCAAGGAGGTTTGGTTTCTTTGAGTTGTAAATAAAACCACTGTTCATTCTGTGGTCTGTCGATTTATTCATCGAATCGTCAAGACCAAGAGCCTGGAAATCCAGTGTTAGAAATCCGGTATCAAGCCGACAAGTGCTCCCCTCCCCCAGGAAAGCTGTTGGGTCAGACTAGGCCAGCTCCTCTGGCCGCGAAGACCCCAGTCCGCGGTGCCATAGCAACCGAGGGCTACACTGTTGAGGCACCTGTTTGCAAACCGACGGTGGAGGGCAGGGGTGGTGCAAGAGGGGAGGAGCTGGCTCCGGACAGCCGTCTGGAGAACCTGCCTCGCCTGCCACTAGCGGCTGGGAAAACAACCTTTGAGCCCTGCTGAAGCCCTGCAAAGCCATCCAGGCTCATCCGACCTAACCCCTCTCAGCCTCACTTTTCCACCCAACTCTGCTGAGATGAACAACAACGCCTTAGGAGCCACAAGGCCCCTCCCACAGCCGCGGGCATTCAAGTGCTCCTCAGAAAGGACTAGACCTTATTACAGGCCCAAAAGAATTATCTCTACAGGTGGGTCTTTCCTGCAATCATTAAATTTTCACAATCCATGGGGAAATTATGTCTTTTCCAGGTAAGTAAACACCGAGCGAATTTTCCATGACCAAAACTGCCATATACAAAATATTAAGAATCACATGATACACAAAGTGGTACAACTAAAATAAACCGCAGCTAAGGAAATAATCAGAGCAAATAGACAACCTACAAAATGGGAGGAAATATTCGCAAGCTGTACACCCAGTAAAAGGCTGCTATCCAAAATATACAAAGAACTTAAGAGAATCAGCAAGAAAGAGACAACCCTGTTATAAACTGGGTAGAAAACATGAACAGAAGCCTCTCAAAGGAGAAGAAAAATGGTCAATAAACATATGAAAAAATGTTCAATGCCAACTAATCACCAGGAAAATGCAAATTAAAACCATGGGGGTGAGATATCCCATTACCCCAGTTAGAATGGCTTTCATTAAACAGTCCAAAAAGAAGAGATATTGGCCTGGGTGCAGAGAACATACACTGCTGGTGGGACTGCAAATTAGCACAAGCTCTATGGAAAACAGGACAGTCTTCAAAGAACTAAAAGTAGACCTCTCATTCAATCCAGCAATCCCACTATTGGGTATCTACCCAAAGGAAAAGTAGACTTTAATCAAAAAGACACCTACACTTTAATGTTTATTGCAGCATAATTCACAATTGCAAAGATGTGGAATCAACCTAAGTGCCCATCAATTCATGAATGGATTACTAAAATATGGTATACACACACACACACATATATAAATATATATATACCACAGAGTACCTCAACCATAAAAAGGCAAATTAACATCTTTTGCACCAATCTGGATGAAATTGGAGACTCTTATTCTAAGTGAAGTCTCTCAAGAATGAAAATAAATACCACATGTACTTCCTGTTAAATTGCAACTGATCAGTGAGCACACATGTACACAGAGGGAAGTAACACTTAGTGGAACTCAACCACGGGAGAGGGGTTGGGGGAGGCAAAGATCTACCTAATGGGTACAATGAATACAGTTTGGGTTATGGGTATACCTATAGCTAGAACTCAAGCATTACAAAAGGGATCCATGGAACCTAAAACATTTGCATACCCTTAATATTTTGAAATTAAAAAAGGAATAATCTTTATATATGCAGGGGGAATCCAACTTCTTTGTTTTTCCTCTGCTACACATTGGAAGAATAAGAGTTGTCTTAGGCTGCATATTAAATACACAAATACTAATGAAAGCTGATTAGCAAAAAAAGGTCCATATTCTTCATGATATGGTATCTGACACCAAAAATAAGCAAAACGTCATCACAAAATCAGCATGCTGCCATGGGCTGCAGGTTGGACACCCCTGGTGTATAGGATTATTAAAATAATATAATAATAAATATTAGAATAATATACTAAGAAGAAAGGTCATCTAAGGTCAAATATAGAGGCCCGTTGGAGTCTAAATTTAACATCCTCAAAGGTAAAGACCCAGAATTGAGAGAAACTTCTAAAGGAGGCTTGAAGAATAGATAGCATTCATAGTAGAGAAATGGGGCAAACAGAAAACTATCAAGTGCAGGGGTAGGGAGAAATTTAACAACTGAAGTTCAAGGTGGGATCATTACCTGCATTTAAAAAAAACAAACAAACAAAAAACCCCACTGAAATAGCAGTCTTTTCAGTCTGAAAAACTCTGGGCTTTAGCCACAGACATACCAGAATAAGGATGGTGGCCTTAAAAATGTCACTATAACTGGGTGCTGTCTCTTTCAAAGGCCTCCTTTCTCATGCTCATTTCTGAACTACTTGACTCCTGGTTTGAGATTGACTTTTAGGGTGTAGTGTCCTAATTCAGAGTCTCTTCTTTTACAACAGAAATAGAACTCCAATAACACATACACACCAGAGGTGGCACCTGTGGCTCCGTGAGTAGGGCGCTGGCCCGATATACTGAGGGTGGCGGGTTCAAACATGGCCCCAGCCAAACTGCAACAAAAAATAGCTGGCCACTGTGGCAGGCACCTGTAGTCCCAGCTACTTGGGAGGCTGAGGCAAAAGAATCACCTAAGCCCAAGAGCTGCAGGTTGCTGTGAGCTGTGATGTAACAGCACTCTACCGATGGTAACAAAGTGAGACTCTGTCTCTAAAAAGAAATATATGCACCACATAAGGGAATCCATTCCTCAGCTCCTCAGCTCATGTTACACTGAGACCCCACCCCAGCCCTCAGCTCAATTAGCCTATTCTGTTCAGGAAGCTGCGAAGATCAGATAACACTTTTGTTCATTATTTCAAAGGTGTTCTGCCTAGACTGGGTTCATTTCTCCTAGTGTGGGTTTAAGCAAAATTTGCTTTTCCTGGGAAAATGCAATTACTAGACCATTTGCATGCTGCTAGCTCTCCCCTCTTCTGCAGAGAATTTTATTGCCAAGCATGTCCCAATGATTTATTAGCTAGTCCTCCACTAAAGGCTGAAAAGTTGTTATTTCCTCCATGTTTATGGATGATAAAAAACAGAGCTACAGATTAGTTAAGTGCCTTCTATAAGGTCATCCCACAAGTTTGAAGGACGGAGATGGGGTTCAAATGTGTGCTCCCTGACTCGCCCCGCCCCGAGGGGTCCACTGGGCTGCCCTGCCTCTCTGCAGGACAACATAACATGCCGTCAGGGGCAGATGTTGCCTGTCACCCTGACCATCCATCATGCCCATAAGAAGGTGCAATTACAAAGAGAGATCTTAAAAAAATAGCTCTTATCCAGGTGGCTAAAATCACTTTACTAGAATAAAGGCTTAAACATCAATGTCTGAGCCGTGGTCCCATTTTAACCCTTACCTAGCTTCTTCCACTAGCCACCCAGCACAATTTGGAGCCACATTCCCCTGACATTTGTGACAGGTACTCAAAGAGTGAAATGTAAGATCTTTTTTTAATATTTGTCTGAGCATTTAGGAAAAGAAAATGCAACGAAGAGGAAAAGGCATCTACTGAATTATAAAAGCAAGAAATGGGGTTGGGGATTATCTAAAGATGTGGACTTGTCGAAACCACTTCCCAGCCCTGCCTCCTCCTCTCTGTCCTCTTCTTTTGTTAAAGAACCATTTATCACAAGTGGTTGGAATTTAAGTGTCACTGAGAAATATATGCCATAGAATTGATCTAAAAAAGAACAGCTATGCCAGCTCCTTTATTTTAGTAGTGAAGAAAGTGATAAGAAAAATTAGGTTCCTGAGGATTATGCAGCTAGTTCCTAGTAGCACCATCTCCATAGCATAGATCTATGCCTGCCAGCCTAGGGTCCTTTCTACTACACAACTGGAATAAGATTATTCAATCATTCCTTCAGGAAACTCTCATTAAGGGCTCACTATGTGTCAGGAGTTTGCAACTACACAGCCTTTGCCTTTGAAATACTCTCATAGTCTAAAAGACCAACAGCAATATATAATCTGATTCATAACTGTAGCATAATTTTAAAATGCTACATTAGGTAATTGAGGGGATAAATCAGCTTTGCCTTGGCTTAAGAGATATTGTCAATTTCTAAGGATTTCAAAATTAGTGGAAAATGTCTCTTAAAGACACAAAGTGAAAAAGGACTTAGCATAGCTTGTAGGAAGCCTGGATCCTCCACTCTCAATTTATCATTAGTGATCCACACCTGAATTGACGAACCCTGCAATTACGAGACTAACTGTGATTAGGGAAGGGAACACAATCTAGGCACATTGTGGGGCTAGCACATGTGGAAATACATTACTTATTTCCTTCTTTTTTTTTTTTTTTTGAGACAGAGCCTCAAGCTGACCCCCTGGGTAGAGTGCCGTAGCATCACAGCTCACAGCAACCTCCAACTCCTAGGCTCAAGCGAGTCGCCTGCCTCCACCTCCCAAGTAGCTGGGACTACAGGCACCCACCACAATGCCCGGCTATTTTTTGGTTGCAGCTGTCATTGTTGTTTGGCAGGTCTGGGCTGGATTCAAACTTGCCAGCTCAGATGTATGTGCCTGGTGCCTTAGCCACTTGAGCCACAGGTGCAGAGCCTGAAATACATTATTTCAAACTATTGTCTTGAATGAAGGCTTTGATTATCCACATAGGATTTTTCAAATGCAGAATTGTTTTTAAGTGATTGAAGCAGGAACACGTTTTTGACATTATGATTATGAACATTGGAAAGTTTGGAAGAATGGACTGGAATTCACAGAATGTAAACAAGTGTGCACAAGTGTGATCCAAAGTGTGTGCTTGTGGGGGGGAAGGGAGAAAACGTATATGTGTGTTTGTGTGTGGGGTGTGCACGCTGCTCATGCAGCAGAAAGACGATTCAGCGTATTGGATCTTGTTTCTTCAAAGTTCCTTAAGTGTAAAGTGCAAAGGGAGAAAAAGTGAAATTTTTAAATTAGGAAGAATCCTAGAAAATAAACACTCCAAGAGAATTTTCCAAATTTGACAACTTACTGGAAACTAAAATATATAATACCATGAATCCCTTCATTGCAGCTTTTGAGATGTTTGACTTAGAAAGCATAATTTTTCCAAAACATGAGGAACAGAGAAAAGATATGTACCCGAGCAAGAGAGACCAATGGGGTGACACTGTAAGGCCATTAGAAAAGTATTAACAAAGCACCACATCAAAAGCTAGTATAAAAATCGGATTCCTATGGTGTCAGAGAGAATGCTGGAGTAGGACAGTCAGGGTAAGCAGTTGGCTTTCCCAGAAATAACATTGTAAAGAACAATTCAGAAGCAGATTTCATTACAATTGCAAAACTTTCTAAGTTCTTCAACCAAACAAACTATAGGAAGACTTACAAGGCTAAATACATGTTCATATAAGAAGCAATCATACTTCAAATTTGGTAAACGTAAGATAAAGTGGTTAGAGGAAAACAACAGAAATAGGAGATTTTTAGTGGCTGGGTGAAGCCACTGTATGTTCTGATATCATATACCATATCATATATCATAGCATAGCATATCATATCACTAGTACAATACAACATACACTTCCTAAGGACACCAGGAAGATGTATAGTAGAATTATATAAACTTTAGGGTACTCTGCTGCTTAACCAGATACTTAGCTGTGTTCTTTGACTTCTGTATTTGTCTCCACTTCTGGACTAGAGTTTTTGGAAACTCCGAGGAGAGAATTTTGGTTCTGCTTTGTGAATTTTGAATGCTGGTCAATTGACCTACTTCCCATTCTAACTCTGCCTCACAGTTCACTGACTCCAGCTTTCTCCTCTGAGGTGACACTGACCTGACACCCTGCTGATTCAACTCTTGTCCAGTTCATTTTGTTTTGGTTATGCTTTGTCTGAGAAATATTTAAAGAAGTTAGAAAAGAAAAATAATAGTATATTAAATGGGTAAATTAGCCAGAAAGACAGCATTCAATAGTAAGGACGATTTATGTAAATATAGGAAGAAAATATAAGACATAATATTCAAGCAAATAAATCTAGCTGGGTGCAGTGGCTCACTCCTATAATCCTAGTACTCTGGGAGTCTGAGGTGGATGGATCGCTTGAACTCATGAGTTCAAGACTAGCTTGAACAAGGGAAAGACCCCATCTCCACTAAAAACTAACCAGGTATAGTAGCCCACACCTATCCCAGCTACTTGGGAGGCTGAGGCACAAGGATTGCTCAGTCCCAAGAGTTTGAGGTTGCTGTGAGCTATGACACTTGGCACTCTACCCAGGGAGACAGAGTGAGATTCTATCTCAAAAAAAGAAAGAAAGAAAAGAAGGAAAGAAGGAAGGAAGGAAGGAAGTAAAGCTAAGTGCTGAACCCTTTCCTATATACTCCAAAGTAGACTAATTAAATACATGACATTCACAAAATACATTAGAACCTCTGTGAGTTGACCACCCAAGGGACTGTAACAATCTGGTGAACATATGGTCACATATGGATGTGGTCAACATAAAGAACTTCCATTGAGTATGTGATGCACGTTCGGTCTGTGAAAGTTACATCATCTTAGGGAGGAGGTCAGTGCAGGGAGGTAGTCAACTATGGAGGTTCTACTGCATTGCCAGTGAGGCACAAAACCTTAATTTGGACAGAAGTTCAGTGATAATCTAATCTTATCTTTCACCAAATCCACAAATATTCTCCATAATCTCTCTGAGAAAAAGATTTTAATAAATCCAGTCATCTAACTTATAAGCCCATAATCAATGAATGCCATTTTCAGAATGCTATAATTGCTTAAAAAGTTATTTCTTCAAATCAACCAAAATCTACTTCTGCCTAAATTCTACCTCAATTCTTTCCCAGGAATGACCAACAATGTCAATTGCTTGGGTATTTGAAGACATCTCTGCTGTCCTGTCTCCTCTCTTGGACTGTGAGGACTCTTGATCATATGATTATGATCCCTCTCCTGACTCTCTCCAGTGTGCCCACACAGCCCTCTGCATTCTTCCCATAGTACATGGGGCATCATGAATCATATGGTGAACTTCCCAGTTCAAATCAGCACACACATCTGTGACTTTCCCCAGAACTACCTGCCTAGTAGCTTTATTGTCAGAGAGAAGTGGTGACAATTTGACATTTCTTGTTTTTCATTTCTTTTTGTTTGTTTGTTTGTTTTCAAGACAGAGTCTCACTTTGTCACTCTCAGTAGAGTGCTATAGCGTCATAGCTCACAACAACCTTAAACTCTTAGGTTCAAGAGATCCTGTTGTCTCAGTCTCTCAAGTAGTTAGAAATACCAGTGCCTGCCACAACACCCAGCTATTTTTAGAGATGGGAGGTCTCACTCTTGCTCAGGTTGGTCTCAAACTCCTGAGTTGAGGCCATCCTCCCGCTTCAGCCTCCCAGAGTGTGAGGATTACAGGGGTGAGTCACCACACTCAGTGCATTTGGTGTTTTTAATAACGCTACCTTCTACTGATTGCCAATCCTTTGGCAAAAATTCAAAGCACCTGTTTAACAATTCGTTCTGCTATTTTTCTACTAATACAATGTTAACAGTTTATAGTTTCAAGAATATGTATTAACATGATCACGTTATTTAAAATTAAGAAACATAATGTTTTCATCATCAATTTTCTGGCAATTTTTCATGACTTTTAAGATTTTCCATGATTTTTAAGATTATCAGTAATGTTTCCAGTATCACCTTTTCAAGCTTTGTTAGCTACTGAAAACATAATTGCCTTAACTTGGGTTGCAACAGAATTGAAATGGTTGTTTTGTTTTGCCCCTTGTTGGATTTAGCACTCCTTTTCCACACCTGTAACGAAGATAGTCACATGCATCTATATTTTCAGGCTTGCCTGTAGTGAGGGGGAGAATCACCATGTAGTGAGGGGAAGAACCACCATGGAACCGGTATGGAGAATAATGACTTCTATCAAGACTATTGTTTCCTAGGAAGAGAGGTGAGCACAGGGATTGAGGAATTAAAATAGCAAAGGAGAGCCACTTTTCTCTCACTAACATTTCAAGGGGGAAAATGACAATTGCTTTTAAAAGAGCATACCCCATAGGTAATTTCCTCTTCCTTATCCCCCCTCCTCCTTCCCCTTTCTGAGTCTCTAGTGTCCATTGTGCAGTCTGTATGCCCCTGAGTACCTATAGCTTAGTTCCCACTTATAAGTGAGAACCTACAGTATTTGATTTTCCATTCCTGTGTCACTTCATGTAGCACAGTAGTTTCCAGTTCTACCCAATTTTTGTACTCATTAACCAGCCTCTCTTCATCTCCCCCCATTATCTTTCCCAGCCTCTGACAACCTCCATTCCACTCATTATCTCCAAGAGATCATCTTTTTAGCTCCCACATATGAGTGAGAACATGTGATATTTCTGTGACTCCACTTATCATAATGGCCTCCAATCCTATTCATGTTACTTACTGCAAATGACATGATTATCTGTTGGGTACAATGTGAACAAGTACCATTATTAGGACACACTAAGAGCCAAGATTTTCCCACTACATAATGTATACACGTAATAGAATTCAACCTATATCCCTAAATCTATTCATATGTTGAAAATAAATAAATGTGCATACCGTTTAGCCCAGAAAGTCCTTTAAAGACATTTATTCTAAAAAAATTAACTAGACAAGTATAAAAAGATGACTATACAAAAACAAAAACTCTAGATTATTGAAAAGTATCAGAAATTTGGAAGTAGCTTAAAACTTTTAACTATTGAGTAAATAATGTATGATGTTTTCATGCTATGGAATGCCACATAGAATTTTAAAATGTTGATGTGGACATATGTTTATTGAAGTGGAAGATGTTCATATGTAAACAGTTAAACAAAAAAAAAAAACAGTTTAAAAAATAACTTTTAGTTACCATTTTATTTTGTTTATATGTATGTGGGCAAAGTGTATAAGTGAATGGAACTAGAAGTGGAAGTCTATACTCCAAAATTTAATAACTACAAGTGTAATTGTGGTTAGTTTTCTTTTTTATATGTATTTCCTATTTTTCTACAATGAATGCATATTTTTAAAAATGAATTCTATTTAACTTTAAAGGAAGGGAGACAGATGAAAATCCTAACATATCAGGCTGAGTAATTTAATACAGGGAAAAAGGTTTATTTCCATGTGTGGTATGTGCCTTCAGGGAGAGAAATAATTTTTTTTACTTAGAGTACCAAATAAGCCAGTAAAACCAACATTATTTTTTAATTTTTTTATTAAATTAATAAAAAATTATGGATACACAATAGTTGCACATATATATTTAGAGGGTGTATGTGATATTTTAATGTATAATGATCAAATCTTAGTAATTGGGATGTGCCTCACCTCAAACATTTATTATTTCTTTGTGTTGGGAATATTCCAAATCTTCTCTTCTAGCTATTTTGAAAGCTACAGCAAACTGCTAACTATAGTCACCCTATCCACCAAATTTGAGATCTGATTCCTTCTACCTAAGTGGATTTTCGTACTCATTAACCACCCTCTCTTCATCTCCCCCCATTATCTTTCCCAGCCTCTGACAACCTTCCTTCTACTCATTACCTCCATGAGATCAACTTTTTTAGCGCCCACATATTGTCAGTGGTGCTATGCCACCTGCTCACCTTTGTCAGTGCCACCGTGGCACCCTGTCACCATGCGAATGAAAAGGCTGGGACATGGACTGAAGGTACAAGCCTGCAAGAGGTGGGCTTCCCATAGGTGCAGAAAGAGCTCCGAATAACCTCTGCTGGGGACTTTTATTGAAGCATTATATGACAGGTGTGGGGGGCTCATGCACAAGGACTATGTGCTTAATGGTCACTATGGGCTCTTTCCCCACAGGCTTGACACCCACACTGTTGCACCATAAATGTTCAGGGTCCAACACCTGCTTGCTAACAAGTTACTGATCTTTTTTTTTATATTAACTCGTTTGTTTCTTCCAATTTTTTTTTATTATTAAATGATAGCTGTGTACATTAATGCAATCATGGGGTACAGTGTGGTGTTTTCATATACAATTTGAAATATTTTCATCAAACTGGTTAACATAGCCTTTATGTCATTTTCTTAGTTATCGTGTTAAGACGTTTGTATTCTACTTTTTGAAAGATTCACTTGTACCCTTGTAAGATAAACCATAGAGGTGATCCCACCAATCACCCTACCTCCACCCAGCCACCCCCTCCCCTCCCCTTCCCCTTCCCTCCATATTCTTAGGCTATAATTAGGTTATAGCTTTCATATGAAAGCTATAAATTAGTTTCATAATAGGGCTGTGTACATTGGATACTTTTCTTCCATTCTTGTGATACTTTGCTAAGAAGAACATTTTCCAGCTCCATCCAT
>CAUYQV010135427.1:0-11579 GCA_963574575.1 Galagoides demidoff
GTTTACTTTTGTGGTGGAGGATTGCACTGGTCATTATGGAGGATAGGTTTGAGAATTTCCTGGAGAGCTGGTTTAGTTATAGCAAATTTCTTCAACATGTGAATGTCATTAAAGTATTTAATTTCTCCATCATAGATGAAACATAGTTTAGCTGGATACAGGATCCTGGGTTGAAAGTTATTTTGTTTTAGGAGATTAAAAGTCAATGACCACCCTCTTCTAGCCTGAAAGGTTTCAACTGAGAGATCTGCAGTCATCCTAATACTCTTCCCCTTGTAAGTTATGGTTTTCTTACATCTGACTGCTTTCAGAATTTTCTCTTTCATCTTAACTTTGGTGAAGTTAATTATGATGTGTCTTGGGGATGTCTTGCTCGGGTTGCATCGTGCTGGGTTCTGAAACTATCTGCTATCTGAATTTCAGAATCTCTTGGCATGTCTGGAAAGTTCTCTTTCATAATTTCATGAGGAAGAGCCTCTGTGTTTTGTGAAACACCTTCATCACCTTCAGGGATTCTTATAAGGTGAATATTAGTTTTCTTTGAATTATCCAAGAGCTCTCTGAGAGTGTGATCTGTTTTTGCTCTCCATTTCTTTTGATCTTTGCACTCCTGGGCTTCTTCAAAAGCTTTGTCTTCAAAATCAGAGATCCTTTCTTCTGCCTGTTCCACTCTGTTACGGAGGGATATCACCATGTCTTTCAGATCCTTGAGGGCTGCAACCTCTTGTCTCAGTGTTTCAATATCTTTGATCATTTTATCTTTGAAATCGTTGAGTTCTTAAGACATCTTTTGAATAATTTCTTGAGATATCTTTTGAGTAATTTCTTGAGAAATCTTTTGAATAATTTCTTGAACTCCTAATTCCTTCCTTTCTTCCATTCTGTTAATCTTATTTGCTATCCACATTCTGAACTCAATTTCTGACATCCTAGGCATTTGCTTGTAGATGGGGTCTTCAATTGCGTCTGCCCCATTTTCCCTTGGAGGAGTTGATCTACTGTGGTTATTCGAGTGTGTGTGATGTTTTTAATTTAGTCTTCATATCAGGCTATGCTGGCTTCACAGAATGAGTTAAGTAGTCTCTTCTCTCCTATTTTTTGGAATAGTTTGTGGATTGGTGTTAATTATTTTTATAATATTTGGTAGACTGAACCAGTGAAGCTGTCTGATTCTGGTCTTTTCTTTGTAGGGTTTTAATTACTGATTGAATCCCTTTTACTTGTTATACTCATGGTGAGATTTTTAAAATATCTTATAGACAGTTTGTGTGTTGCTAATTTGTTGGTATACAATTGTTTATAGTATTCTTTTATATACCTTTAACTCTTTTTGAGACAGGGTCTCACTCTTCCACCTGAGCTATGGTTATGCCATCAGCCTAGCTCACAGCAACCTCAAACTCCATGGTTCATGTCTCCTGCTGCAGACTCTCAGATAGCTGTGATTAAAGGTACCCACCACAATGCCAACTATTTTTTTCTATTTTTATTTTTATTTCTTTCTTTCTTTATTTTTTTTTTTTGAGACAGAGTCTCAAGCTGTCAACATGGGTAGGGTGCCATGGCATCACAGCTCACAATAACCTCAAACTCTTGGGTTTAAGCAGTTCTCATGCTTCAGCTTCCCAAGTAGCTGGGAGTACAGGCACCCACCACAATGCCTGGCTATTTTGTTGTTGTTGTTGTTGTTGTTGCAGTTGTCATTGTTGTTTTAGCTGGCCTGGGCAGGTTCAAACTCACCACCCTTGGTGTATGTGGCTGGTGCCCTGCCAACTGAGCTACGGGCACTGCCAATTTTTTCTATTTTTAGTAGACATGGGATTTCGCTGCTGCTCAGGGTGGTCTCCAACTCCTGAGTTCAAGGAATACACCCGCCTCAGCCTCCCAGAGTGCTGGGATTATAGGTATGAGGCCACCGTGGCCAGGGTATATTTGTAATTTTTTAAACTTTTGTAGTAACATATCTACTTTTGTATCTATTTATAGTTATTTGTGTCTATTTTTTATTTTTTGGTATTCTACCTAGAAGTTTGTCCATTTGGAGATATTATAAATCAAGATATGAAACAACTCTTGATTTCCTGGATTTTCTCTATTGTTTTTTGTTTGCTTGTTTTGTTTTATTTTGAGACAGAGTCTCTGTCACCCTGGGTAGAATGTTGTGGTGTCATAGGTCACAGAAACCTCAAACTCTTGGGCTTAAGTGATCCTTTTGTGCCTTTATACCTATCCCTGTGTCTGCAAGGAGGTCTGTGTGCCCAAAGACACCAGGAAAATAATGGACAATGTATCTGGTCTATTAAGAAGGTGTTGAGGGAGCAAGAGGGTGACTGGTGTCTAGAATGGCTTGTTGTTGAGGGAGCATATCTCTGAGCAAAGTCAGCAAAGAGGGCCTGGCCCTGGGGCTGAGAACCTGTATGTCCCATTGTCTGACACCTTCTACTAGGTGGGCAGCTTTTGTCTCTTCTTAGGCCTGTGCAGGAGGGACTTGTAGCAGTGACACTTTAGTTGTCACCAACATGATTCTTTTCTGCTAATCTCCAAAATAATCTTGCCCTACAGACAGAGTGAACATTTACACACACACAAACACGCACAAACACACATAAACCTATTGTTAGCAGGCTGGGGATATGCTCCTGTGTTATACATATGAGATGCATTGTCCTGTGGCCAGTTTCTTGTGTTTTCTATCCATCTCTTAAATTTTCGAGACTTTGCAAAATTATTCTCCAGGAGATGATGCCCCCTGCACTCTCTTCATGCCATCTGACTCAGTCTCTCGCCCTTTGGAAGACAATTCTGAGGTGCAAGTGATTGTCCAATGAATGAAATGAAACAAATGAATAGAAATGAGTGTAGTCAGATAAGTGTGAACTTAGTTAGCTGCCATTACATATCAGTGGAATCACAGGAAGGAAATGTGTAAAGGAATACTGTATATAGAAATACAGTAGAACCCCACAGCTGACCACTTTCCTATATTGACCATCCCCCTTAACTTAATCTAATTTTAATAGACCAGACATGCACCACATGTACATATTAGTCCAGTAGGCCTACTTCCTTATGTTGACCACCTCCATGTGTTGACCATTTTGTTACAGTACCTTGGGTTGTCAGCTTACAGAGGTTCTATTGTATTTCTATATTACGTGAATTGTTCATAATTAAAATTTATTTACCTAATATATCCACAATAAAACTAAAATTACTAGAAGAAAATTTAGATGAACTTTATTTGACTTTTGGATGGGAAAACACTTTTCTAAGTTTACTAGGAATGGAATAATAATAACCAATAACATGTATTTGGTGATTATCGTGTTCCAGTCACTGTTCTAAGCACTAAGCAGTAATTAGTTCATTTTTCACAAATATACCACATTCTCATTGTAGTTATTTTTAGTGGTGAGATAATGGTGATTTTTATTTTCTTTCCCCAATTTGCCCATTTATCTCTCTCTCTTTTATAGTAAACACATACTTCATTTGTAAGCAGAGCACTGAGAAAAGTATTCAACAATTGTTGAGAAAAACTTCTAATTAGTTCCCAAGTGAACTATTTTGCTGAAGTTTTAATCATCCTATTCAATTCATTGGAGGGTGTATTTTTCCTCTGAAACTTCTAATTGGACTTTTTGGTGATGCAAGGAGGAAGACTATGCCATTACCAAGTCCCTGAAGTCATTGAACCTCAGGGCTCATGGGTAGACAATATGGGTCTAACATCAGACCACTCTCCTGTCTCTGTGGCTTTGAGCTACTTCCAAAGAGCAATCCTTTCTAAATTCTACATGCAGTGTTCATTCTAATTTGAAAATTTTTCCTCCAGAGGGTGACTGATACTTTGCTTCATCAACATTTTGTCAATATTACACAATGAGATATTTTTTCTTCTGTCCTTTCCAAGGGCTCCTGTATACACATATGTGCTTGAACACACAAAATACATCACATACACACAAGGGTGCTCAGCAAAAACAGCCACTCCTCTCCAAAGCTCTAGTTCTAAATGTCTGGCAACAAAGCTTTTGTGTCTCTGTATCAGAGAAAACTTGTTTGGAATGTATTAAATATATTTTAAATCATAGGCATAATCTGTAATGATTAAGTCTCAGAGGTGACAGGCTCAGTGTGTAGTGTGTATAAATTCAAATAAGGTGACAAGGATCTCCTTGCCAGATACTAAACATTTTTCTTGAATTCTTGAGTTTCAAACTGGTATAGCCATATGAATGTGGAACCCCTGTAGGTACTTCAAACCCAACCAGGTCCCCCAGTGGACAACACTATCCCCAACTCCCCAAATGCTTCCTTCTTCTTTGTTCTCTGTCTTGGTGGCAGGCATTTCCTCAGCCTCCCACACTCTAGTCTTACCTTCGGTTTCCTTCAACATGTACTCTCTACCCTCCCTAGGCATCAACTCTTAAATCTATATAATAAGAACAGCTTCTTCCCTCATCTGCACAGATTCCTGGGCTCCTTTCCTAGAGATTTGGCCTGAATGGGACCTACCCTCTCTTGAGAGGAGGATGGGTCTGGCATAGGCTGGCCTAAGGTGCACGGGAGGAGGGCCTGGATGTACCTACCAAGCATGGGAGACCAGGCCAGGCCTTGCTTTGCTAGTGCAAGTCACCGTGGCCTCTTGTGATGGACCCAGGACCCTCAGCATAGGAGCCTCTAACCATCTTCTTGCTCCCACCACCCCCACCATTTGGAGACAGTGAAAGACAGTCATGTGGTGCTAGGACCAACCTGGGAACAGGGGAAGCTGCTCTGCTTTGAGCAGCTCAGCTAGTGCCCCAGGCACTGCCAGGATGGGGCAGCCACCTGCCTTTGAAGGTGTCCATCCCCTCCCAGCCTGATGTATATTCTGTCTCTCACTGGAAAGGGGCCTATCCCTCCTCTCTGAAGACCCATGTGTTGCCAAACCTTGACCTCACATCTTGGGAGCAACTTGACTCCATGTCTTGCCCCCCACAAGCCTGTGTGTGTGTGTGTGTGATGGGGGGGTAACAGGGGGTTTTCCCTCCAAGCAAGGGAACTGCTAGGCAAACAGGACCAGTCAGTAGTATTTAACTTTAAAAACTTTTTATTGTGGAAATTACATATCTATACACAAGTAGAGAAAACGGTATTTTTTTAAAAATTCAACACTTACCAACATTTTACTAGTTTATTTTAAAGTAGGGGAAGATTTAGGCATGCAAGCAATTGGAGTTAATGCTTCTTGAGATGGAGCTTGCACAAATAAAGGGGTGCCCATTGAAGGCTACAAGGGCATCATATGGCCCTGAAACACAAGGTCCACGTGGGGCTGGAGTGGGTATTGTCAGCATTGAATAGCTACTATTCTGAACACTGTGTTTCTTTTGTTATCACTCCCATTTGCAGCCTGCTATGGAGGGAAACATGGAAGGGCCTAGTGCTATGTTAAAATGCTGCTAATCTTCACTGCCAGTGGTTTGGCACCTGCATGCTGGGCTCTGGCCATATGTCACTCTCCATGCAATCCTTACCTCAATTCTAGGAAACTTCTGTCTGTCTTTGGGCATAGAATTGGGCACTGGGATATCACCAGGTGTTTGCTGGGGTGTTTCCTGCATTTGTTTGTCAGCTCCTAGGCAGAGCCTATAGTGGATTCTTTTCTGTAGTCATCTTCTCTCACTGTCTTGCCACAGCTTTGTCACTGGCCAAAGAATGATGTGGTGCCTGCCCTTCAAGTCTACCACTCCTATCTGGGAGTGCCTCACTGGTGGCTCCTAAGACAGGACATTCACCTATGCATGACAAGGAAGGTGGTAGAAGAACTGAATTGAGGAAAGCTGACAAGGTTGGAAATAGTGGATACTTATGGTCCCTCCATGCCTTACTTAGGAGTGCTTTCTGGGTTCAAACCTTAGGGAAATTTGGCAGAACACAAAGTCCAGAGGGAGGCGGTCTTGGTATTGATTTAGTTCCCCAATGAAGGGTCCCTCAAGGACTTAGGCTCCCTCCTTCTTGGCCTTTTTTTTTAGCAGTAGGTGAGTGTTCCTAGGTTTGGTGGTAGAAATGATTTGTCCTTTCCAAGATGAAAGGAACAGCTAGTAGCCACTGTATTAAAATGAGTTGGTTCAGTGTCTAATAGGTCACGATAATTTGTGAGCTCTTTGAGGGCAGGGACTTTGTCTTGAACTTTTCTGTACCCTACTGCCACGCCCAGTGCCAGGTACACATGAAGTGCTAACTCATTCACTGAAGAAATATTTCCTTCTAAGTGTTATTATGGAGGAAAGCATAGGCATCCAAGGCATGAGCCCAGCCTATGGGGTGGGAGTGAGGTCAGCAAATATCTTCTCACGGTCACAGAGGTCTCAGGCCAATAGCACACTAAAAGTTTTCATTCCATTACCACCTTGGATCTGAAGACATTCCCTGTTTTAAAGCTCATGGGGGCTTGCAGTTCAGTTCAATTACCATTTATTGAGCATTGATCATGTGCTGGGTGCTGGGGTGACAGAGATTAACCATAGTTCTCATAGACAAACTATTTCAGTACTACATGATGTGTAAGGGCATGGTGCTTCTGAGAGCAAGTTGCCCTTTAAAGGAGATTTGAAGAATGAGGAGGAGTCAGCTGGCCCAAAAGCAGCTGTGGGGCAGATCGTAAAATGTCTTAATGAGGATGGTGAGTGGGTCAAGGGTGGAATCCTCCATTCTGCTGTTTCAGGCTTCATTTGTGTCTTAAGTGATCTTTAGGTCATTTTCCAGTGATGGAGAAATTCAGTTCCTGGGCTGGCTCTGCCTTTTCATCCAAGGATCTGGGAAACTCCTTGTATTTCTATCTCTGCTAGTTCTTTGGCTATAGAAGTGTCTGGTTTAATCGTTTGTTTGGATCATCTCATGACCTTCTGCCTGTCTGTGTCCATGTCTCTGACAGTGCTGTGAATGATGGATAGAATTGTCTGTGAGAAGACAGTGAAATGTCCACAAATGCCCCAGAACCTCTGAATCTCAGAAAATCTTAGGATTCTTTCCTTATTTATGACCACAGAACAGGTGTACAGTGAGATAAATGACTAGTAGGCCTTGACTTCCCTTTCAACCTGTGTTGGGCAGCCACTTCATCACCATGAGTCTCCTGAGGGCACCCTTGACTTCCTTGTTCCTCAGACTATATATCATAGGATACAGCATGGGTGTCACATTGGTGTAGATTAAAGATACAATTTTGTCCTGTTCTGGGGTGTAGCATGACTTGGGGCGAATGTAGATGAATATTGCACAGCCATAGTGCAAAAGTGAGACCAGTAGGTGCCCCGCACAGGTAGAGAAGGCTTTGCTTCTGCCCTCAGCTGAGTGAATTCTCAGGATGGCAGTGATAATGAACCCATAGGAGAGCAGGATCAACAAGAAGGGCATCAGCAGGATGAGCATGCACACAAGGAAGACTGCAATCTCCTTGTCTTGTGTGTCTGAGCAGGCCAAGAATAGCACAGCAGGGATGTCACAGAAGAAATGATTGATCTCATGGGACCCACAGAAGGGCAGGAGGAAGATCAGTGTGGTAAGGGTGAGCGAGAGTGCAAAGCCACTGATGCATGCCAGAGCCAGCATCTGCAGGCAGATGGCCCTTGTTATGATGAGTGTGTAGCACAGGGGATTGCAAATGGCCACAAAGCGGTCATAGGCCATCATGGTGAGGAGGAAACATTCTGCCCCACCCAGGGCAATGAACAGGTGCATTTGCAAGGCGCAGCCCAAGAAGGGCATCCGCTGGTTCCTGGAAAGGAAATTGGCCAGCATGTTGGGGACAATAACCAGTATATAACCAATTTCAATGATGGACAGATTCCGGAGGAAGAAATACATGGGGGTCTGGAGGTGGGAGTCAATGAGGGTGATGAGGACAATAGTTGTATGCCCTGCTAGGGTAATAAGGTGCATGGTTAGAAAGAGTACAAAAAAGAGGATTTGCAAGTCAGCCAGGTCCCCAAAACCCAAGATAATAAATTCAGAACTCATGGTCTGGTTTTTCCGCAGTAGATCCATCCTATATTCTTTGTAGAACTTCTACACTGAGAAGGTTAGTTTTCTAGCAATTCTCCAAGTTGGAAACTTGAAAGCTGTCTTCAGGGATGGGAGTATAGCCAGCTCTCCAGGCCCTTCAAGCTCCTTTTCCAGACTTAGCTTTTTGAATTCTGCCCTCTGCTGACTGAGAATGAAGCCTTGTTCATTTGCTGTAACTTTAGTTTACCTGTTGAATTATTATAAAAAATGACCTGAGATAAGTGAACTCTAAATACAAAGTTGCTTTTCCTAGACGCTAAAGATAATCTTTCTGTCAGAACTGTTCTCTATTTTGAAGAGCTGTGTGTAGGTGGAGGTGGAGGATGGGGCTGCAGAGTCACTGACCTGCAGGGAGTTCCTGTAGGATGCAGGCACTTTTGACTTTGCTCACTGGCTACTTTGTTCTTCCCCTACAACCACCTCCAAACTTTTGGGAATCATACAGACAATGACTATGAACAGGGTGCTAGAGAGTTGCCTGTCCTATGTCCTTGCCTCAATTGCAGGGAGGCCCTGGCTCACATGTCACCTCCTTCTAGACAACCTTCCTAACCCCCTAGGCTGTGTTAGGCCCTTCCCTATATTCCCACAGCACTCTGGGCTTCCCCAATCATATTATTTATTTGTGGGCCCTGTGATTCTTTGATTATTTCTCTGTCTACCCCAACAACCCACGAGCTCCATGATGGCAATACTGGTGTCTTGTTCAGCCTCTCAGTGGATGGTACATATTGGAAATATAAATAAATATTGAATGACTGTCTGTTGCTTATTTGTGCATCCTTCACAGTTAGCACAGGGTCAGGCACGGTGAGAAGAGGGCAAAGGGACAAGCCAGGTCACAGGGCAGGAGGAATATGACAAAGTAAGGAGACACTCAGGTAGGAATTATATCAGAACAATGGGGTATTGAGTGCCTAGTGGGATTATGCCTTGGCTGGTCTGCTTCCCTGGTTTCAGGGAAATGTTTGCTTCCTTGGAAGGACTAAGGTTACCAGTAGGAAACCTTGTGTTTAGTCTCTGATTTCTTCCAATACATCCCTCTGTCATAACAATGGAGAAGAAGGGGAGGTTTGTAAAGATAGAGATTTAGCAAATCAAGAATGAACAGGAGCTAAGGGCCCTGAAAAAGTGGAGTTGCCACCTAAAGGAGATTACTTTTTAGGGACATACCATTTCCATTGGTATCACTGACACTCAAAGTGAGTTCATTGAAACTAGGCAATCCATTTGATGATAGTTCTGCTTGGTATAAATGGGCATTCTTTCAGCTTCCCAGCTACTTTTGTGTTACTCTGAGCATTATTTTGTTTTTTTTTTATAAATACTTACCTAAATGCCATCTGAAGTCTTTTGACTGGACAGGTCTCTAGAGGGCAACATGCCCACTCATCACTTCAGAGCAGATGGTCACCAAGCCTCTTTCCCTGAATAACCTACCTCTTGTGCCTGTTCTGGTCACTGGCCCTGCCTCAGAAATCACAGTAAGTTCCTGCCTGAAGTCCCCTATCCTCCTTTTGCCATCTTCCTCACTATAGCCACTGGAATCCAGCCTGGAAGGACTGACAGACAGTAGGGTGACTAGCCTCACTCCAGAAAGGGGCCTCCTAGAGCTTGAGCCAACTCCCTCCCATTACCTAGTCCAGGCTCCCACTCTCAGCACCCCTTGATAACTCTATAAGTGAGAATGTGTTTTCCAGGTTCATGCTTGTCTTCGTTGGACTCATACACTTTGGTCTTGCCACCCTTTACCCCTATGACAATGCTGCAGAAATGTGGGTATTGCTTTATTTGGGCCTAAACCTTGAAAATACTGAAAAACACAAAAATGAAAGTAAAAGTCACATATTACCCAAAAGGTAAGAAGTGAAAATCAGTGTGGAAGTTTCTGCTCTTTTAGTTTTCTCCCTGCTGTTCAGAGAGAAGCCTTCTTGGTATTTCCTTCCCAGCTTTCTCTTGTGCATACAAACATACACTCATTCACTCATACACAAGCACATATGAACATACACACAGTCATATATACACACATGATCACACACACTCACATATACATAAACACTCATCACACTCACATGTTAAAAACATTAAATGGCCAAAAGATTGTTTAGAGATATGAAGAAAGTACTGAAAAGCAAAGCACACATTAATGGGATCATAGTGTACAAAAGTACTTCCCTCATTGTAGTAACTTGATGGGATGTCTGCAGGAGGTTTTCAGTCAGCACATGCTGGTTTACTGCATTCTTTTAACTGCTGCATTATACAGTGTAAACACACTATGTTATTAATGATAATTATAGTTAAATATTAATAAGTGCTATAATATGCATAAAGTAAAAATAATAAAACATAATCAAAATAAATTATAATTTTATCAATATTTTATTACTTCAATGTCAAAGTGTCTTCTCAATATTTTTTAATTACACAAAGGATATCCCACTGCAGAGCTCAGCATGCCCAGCTATGAAGACTGCTAGTGTGTCCTTTCCTGCTGCTTTCTCATGTCCCTGAGCACCCCTGGAGAAGAGCACTAGGGTTACCTGGGAGGGGGGCAGATCAGTGCCTGAAGTGGAGACCCAGGTAGCAGCTTGGTCAGAGATTCTTCTGTGACCTTCTCCTGTGGTTGAGAACTGGAGAAGTATGAGAAGCCTGCTAACCAGGTAGCACAGCTTCCCAGAGCCCATATGGTGGCTTTCCAGCCTGTCTGGACCACAGGGACCAGCCCTCAGAAGTATTGCTGATGGCTGTTATGAAGGTGGTGTCCTTAGTAACTTGGTGTTAAATAGCCATGAGGACAGGACTTGGAGAGTCCTAGGAGAGGTCAGGAAGGAGGCCGCACTGGGACCCACCCATTGAGCAGAGTGCCTTCCTCAGGTCACACAGTTGCAACCCCCAGTGACTTGTATTGTACTTACAAACCTTGGATGCCATATAGGTCTGGACAATGTTATTTAAGTAGGATCTGCTGAAACTGCAGCCCTCATTGTGCAATTACCAGAAGGTGAATGGGCCTAAGGCTGATTCCAGAGGCAGAAAACATACAAGTCTGGCTTAAATCAAATCCAGTGAACAAGCTTTGCTAGAGAGGAGTGTGTGAAGTGGGCAGTAGAGTAGAGATTGGTGGTGTCTTTTTAAGCACCCCCTACCCTGCTCAGATTCTATACTTTGTAGTAACTAGAAGGGGACATAATCAGATTCATCAAATTGGCTTACTTCATTGAGTGAAGTGAGGAGAAAGAGTTACAGAACCTCAAGAATGCCACTATTCAGCTGACCTAACCCTCCTTTAATATTTATGTCTCCCGGCTCAGCGCCTGTGGCTCAATCGGCTAAGGCGCCAGCCACGTACACCTAAGGTGGCGGGTTTGAATCCCCAGCTCGGGCCTGCCAAACAACAATGATGGCTGCAACCAAAAAATGGCCGGGCGTTGTGGCGGGCGCCTGTGGTCCCAGCTACTTGGGAGGTGGAGGCAGGAGACTCACTTGAGCCCAGGAGTTGGAGGTTGCTATGAGCTGTGATG
>CAUYQV010135428.1:0-23270 GCA_963574575.1 Galagoides demidoff
TGTGGTCCCAGCTACTTGGGAGGCGGAGGCAGGAGACTCGCTTGAGCCCAGGAGTTGGAGGTTGCTGTGAGCTGTGATGCCATGGCACTCTACCCAGGGGGGATAGCTTGAGGCTCTGTCTCAAAAAAAAAAAAAAAAAAACCCTGCTCAGAGATGGAGGGAGCTGGGTTCTACCGTCTCTTGCTTATTTTCCCTCAGCTATGATTCTCAGGATGGGCCTAAGTCTCACATATGAATCCTTTTCCTATAGCTCAGTCTTTTTCTATAGCTCAACACAATCCTTTCCTATAGCTCAACCATTGCCTCAACTTCCAGTGCAGAGTTCCACCAGAGCAGGTAGTTCTCTCTCTCTCCCTCCTGCATGCCATCACCTATCAATATATTATGAAGCAGTTTGTTAGGTCATCAATAATCAATAATAGCCAACCTAATCTCCCTCCCCTCTTCCTCATTACATTCACCTGTCTGTTTGGTCTTGGACTCCAAACCTCCTTCCTGCCAGTCTATTTTCTTGCTTTGAAAAAGATCCTTTTTGTTTTCTTCTACTTTTATGAATTTTTCTTCGTTTCCTTCAGTGGCTCATCTTATCTATGTGTTAGGTTTTACTTCTTAACAACCGTTTCATTAGGTCACAAGTCTAAAGGTCAGCAATTCGGGATGTGTTCCACTGACCTTAGCTGGGCTTGTTCAGGAGTCTTCAGGCAGCCCGTGAGTCAGCTGGGACCTGTGGGGCATCTCTTCACACCATCTCCCATCCTCCTGGAGGTTAGCCTGGGGTTTTTTGTGGTTGTTGCAGAACTCCAAGAGTAGTAAAAAAGCAAGCCTCAGTGTGCAAGCACATTGCAAGTCTCTGCTTTTGTCACATTTGCTACTGTCCCATCAGTCAAAGCAAGTCACTTGGCAAAGCTCAGAGTGAGTGTGGGATAAACCACCCAGGAAGGCACAAATGGGACAATTACTGCAACTTATACACCCCACATACCTAAACTATGGATATTTCTCAAGATGTGATCTTTGCACCCTGCTCCAGATTCTTGGAGTCCTCCTCCAATCCTTGTGAAGGCTACAATACTGTTTTCACATTATTGGGACCTCTGTAGAACCTCTGTGTGAATGACTTTAAAATCCATTTCTACAGAACAGACTCTTCTCTTTGCCTTGACTTTTGTGTTTCGAAATTTCTCCTGAACATTTTCTTTGAAGTATCCTAGTAGGACTTCAAATTCAACATGAACTAAAAATCAAATATATTATCAACCTGTCTCCTTCAACCATCCCTCCCAATAAAAATTACTATACGAAACAGGTTTTTCTTAGTATTTCACCTGGTTTCATATGACATATGTTTTCTTTATTTATTCTTTTTTTTTTTTTTTTGGCCAGGATTTGGTTTGAACCCACCACCTCCAGCATATGGGGCTGGCACCTTACTCCTTTGAGCCACAGGTACTGCCCATGACATATATTTTATTCAAGTCTATTTGTCTTCCCCTATATCAAATTTGTAATTTCACCTCTCCTACTTACCAAATAACTATACTTACCAAATAACTATAACTACAATTTATTTAAATTTTAGTTTCAATTTTCTTACCCTGAAAATAGTGATACGAAAACTTGCTGTGCAGAGCCATTACAAGGCTTAGTTTTATGTGCTTAGCACATTGAAGAGACTCAGAAATGTTAATTATTTTCCTTCCTTCTAAGTCTTTTTGAGTCTTCATTCATGACATTGTTCATAGCCCTTTATTGCCTTTTTTTTTAAATAGTGTCACAAATAGAAATTAGGCCCTTATCATCTTGTGCCAAGAACCTTCAGAGCAACTTCCTTATTCTTCCCTAGTTTATCTCCTCCCTAATCCATTTCCACACCATCATGGTCTTTTCAAAGCTCTGCTTTCTATCTCTTTCCCATTAGATAAAACCCAAACTCATTAACCTGTCACACATGCTCTTTTTCAAAGACGTGTTCCAACCTGTCTTTCCAGATAGATTTCTCACTGATACTTTCCATGAATACTTCCAGTAAACCCTGTGATGTACCATTCCTTGAATATACTTTTATGTTTTTCTACATATTATTCAATAACTTGTACTGAATTGTCCCATCTCCTTAGGCTTTTAGAAATTTGACTCAGTAAGCATTGAGGAAAACTGAAAAAGACTGTGTTTCTACTCTAGAAAATTTATACAGTTGGGAACAGATAGATAGTCTCACCTTCTGAGATTATAAATTCTGTGGAACAGAAAAAGTCTTGCATAGTTTGTTAAGCACTCACAGACTTTACAATCTCATAAGAAAGACAATAGTTTTGCAGCTAGCTGTTATATAACCAAAGAACAGGCTCTGAAAGGAAGCTGGAGGCAAACATCTCAGTTCTAGTATTTATCAGCTGTGTAGACTTCACTTAAACTCTTTTCTGCAGTCCCCTTATCTGCAAACAGGGATAATAACACCATCTACTTCATAGGGTTGTCTTAAGGTATAAGACAATGCAAGTGAAGTTAATCATGTGGCAGGTAACACAATAGGAAACTCTCAATAAATGTCAGTTATTACTATTGCACCAATAACAATAAATACAAAACCATAGGAAGAATAAATTAAGAATTCTTTCCTAGAAGATTAGAAAAAGCTTCTAAGAAAAAAAGTCATATGAGCTAAACCCTGAAAGAAAGGTCTGATTTCTCCCAAATCAGAATTGATCCCTTCTAATGCTGCACCAATTCATCCATTTATTCATGCATTAAGCAATTTTTGTTAAGCGTACACTACATGAAAGTTTATTCTACTGTGACAGCAAGGATGGGAAACCTGTGGCATTAAGGCCACGTGTGGTCTTGTAAGTCCTTAAGTCCAGCCCTATGACTGAATCCAAATTTTACAGAACAAATCTTTTTATTTTTACTAAAACAATTTTGTTTGCTTTTTAATTTTTATTTTTAAAGCGAACATATTGAAAATACCAAATAATAAAATAAATTTCAGAAAATAATCCTCCCAGATTGATGAGCACAATTAGAACGTTAGTAAGTCATAAGGGCTAAACTGCTAAACTGACCACTGCTTTGCCCATGATTTAATTCTAATTCCTCCCCTCCAACTGCCACCACTCCTGTATGAGCCTGGTTGGTGAGAGCTGATAGGGGTTGAGTAGACCAGTCTCTTATTGGCTTTTGACAACAATGTTTCTATTTGAAGGGGAATTTGAGAACAGTTGCATAGCTAAACAGTATTTTTTAATTCTGTCTGCTTAATGGTCCATCAAGTCAAAGAAGACCAAGAGAATGCTGAAGGAAGAAAAGGTATTTGGGGGAGGACAGAGTCTCACTCTGTTCCCCTGGGTAGAATGCCATGATGTCATCATAGCTCACAGCAAACTCAATCTCTTGGAATCGGGCAATCTTCTTGTGTCAGCTTCTTGTGAGTGTGAACTATAAGCACCTGTCACAACACCCAGATAATTTTTCTATTCGTAGTAGAAACAGAGTCTCACTCTTGCACAGGCTGATCTTGAACTCCTGAGTTCAAGCAATTCACCCACCTCAGCTTCCCAAAGTGCTAGGATAACCGGCCATCACGCCTGGCCTGGAAAACAGACTTTTTTAATGAGGATTGGGAATTGCAATATTATGTGGTTTCTGCTACATATAAGATGATTTGCTTGTTTTGTGATACTGCAATATGAACATTAAAGAAATTCAATTCTCATCAACATTGCAACACTCATAAGGACCACAAATAATTTAAATTAGACGGAGAGATGTCAAAGGTTGCATTTCAGAAATGAAAAGATGAAACGCGAAAGCAATTCTTTCAAGCAGTAATAAAACCTGGAAATAACACCATGGAAGCATCTTATAAAGTAGCTTATTTACTTGGGAAGAAAGAGAAGCCATTCAGTGAAGTAACAAAAGTAAAAGAATGCACTGTCAACGGTGAGAGATGCTTAGACCCCGAAAATAATTACAAGTACAGGTAACTTTTACAAGGAGAACTGTCAGTGATCAGCAGCATGAACTAGTCTTCAACTTAACTGAACAAGTTCATACAATACTTTCAAAGGAAAATAGCTATTATTCAATTACTTGGGATAAGTCAACTGATAACTACTGACTTGGGTCATAACAAGTTTTCATTGCTAGGAAGTGTTACTAGCTTTGGGCACTCTTGCCAATATAACATGGGGAACTTTGAAGATAAATGTTGTGAAGTTGGACTCAATTGTGGTAAATTCAGAGTGTATATACAGATGACAGGCAAATATGAAGGGTTTATTGTACAGATAAAAAAAATTAACAGATCCAGATGCTCTCATTTCTTTTCATTGTATTTTGCATCAGCAAAATCTCTGTGTTAAAGATAATATTTAAACTTAAGTGACACGTTGAGACAAGTTATAAGTATTGTTAACTTATATTTGTGCAAATGCAATCTGGTATCGTCAGTTTCATAACATGCTAACATTGAATGATTAGGTATTCAGAGTGGATTTACCATATCATTCCAAAGTGCGTTGGCTGTCACAGAGACAAGGTATTTTATCTCTGTGAGAACAGATAGTTAAATTTTATGAAGAACAGAATCAGCAATGTGAATTATTGAGAGAAGATCTCCATAGGAATACGGCATTTTTGTGTAATATCATGTCAAAACAAAAATGCCTTGAATATTTCTTTGCAAGGAAAAACTAAGTCTACATATGATGTATGGTCAAAATCCAAGCATTTCAACAAAGCTATCTTTTCTTCAAAACACTTCTTCAAAAGGAAATTTCAGATGTGCACTTTCCCCAGTCAGCAAAGATCACTGATAAAGAGAATGATATATGTGCATCATTTGAAGAATCCTCCGCTGCTACAGAACTATTAATCAGAGAATACAATGAAAGGTTCACTGACTTTGAAAATCATGGCATCACACTCAAATTTTCAGCCTCACCTCCTTGGTATCACCAAGGCACCTAAGGAACAGCCAATGGAATTGATTGAGAGCTCAGTGATGACTTGTAAAGTCATTCTTTGCTGCAAAGAGCCATCTGAAAAATGGAAAAATGCAATAGAATCCCCACACCTTTGGTAACATGCCCACAAAATGCTTTCTTGCTTTTCAACCTCTTTCTTTTCCTTTTTTCTTTTTTTTTTTTTCTTTTTGCAGTTTTTGGCCAGGGCCGGGTTTGAACCCACTACCTCCGGCATATGGGGCCAGCACCCTAATCTTTTGAGCCACAGGTGCCACCCTTCAATCTCTTTCTTATTGCTGTGAATCTACATTCTCCCACCTAACCTAAATCAAGACATCCTCAAGGTCACAAATAACTGACACCGCCCTAGAAGATCAACTGAAACTGTGGACCTCCATGTTGCAACCAAATATTTAACTGCTTTGCAACAAAAAGCAGATATAATAATAGTCATTAAAAGGTTAGTTAACTTTAGAATGAACAGTTTTCATTTTTCTAAATCATTAAGTACTCAGTAGTCATATTTTTACAAAATAACCTGCATTTTTAAGTGTATCTAGTTGAGGTTTATTGAATGCAGCCCTATTTGATTACAGGTAAATTAATGCAGCCTTCCAACATGAAAAGGTTCCCCACCCCATCTCGTCTCACTGCATTTACAAACATCTATCTATGCAAACTGAGAAACTGGAAATCAATTCTGGTATCCCAAACCTGGCCCGGCATTATGTCAGGGGCCCGATGTCCTCTGTTGAACATAAACAATCTCACAGAACATCAACATCAGATGAGGCCACTCTGTGACCTCTGTAATCATGATGGATCAAGACAAAAACATCACCACTCTGTAATCATATCTGAACACCCACAAAAACACAAATGTTGTCCAACCTCAAAAATGACCAAACATTCACGCATCTTGGCTAACCTGAGTGACTGATGTTTCTGCATCAATTACAACTTAAGCCTTGAACTGGTCTTCCCTCCATCTCAGCAAGATTTACTAAAATACCCAATTAAGCATAAAACACTCCCACTTCCTGACAGTATCCCATCCAGATCAATGCCCTGCACTCTTAAATTTTCCCCCCAATCTAATAAGGAGGCCTTTCGAACACTTTCTTACTGAGATGTTCTACTCTTGTCCATGGTGTGTGGTCTCCCTCCCTGCGATTAGTAACAAACCACTACAGATATATTTCTAGGGAGCCTCTGCTAAAGGGCATTGTCATAACATTCTTGTACTCTTTCTGAGATTATAAGATTCTCTAGAGAAGATCACTCTCATTAATTTTTATATCTCCCACTATGCAAAAACAGGGCATTTAACAGAGTAAATATGAACAAAAAGTTTGTTGAATGGATATCTGTATCCCATGGAAACTATTTTCTTCAATGACAAGAGACAGTGAAAAGGCATTAGAGAAAGTGCCCTGAATCCTCTATCCAGAAATGCTTCTCTGGCAGTGACTTTGCAGATAGCATAACACTGGAGCCTGTGGGATGGTGTCTTGGTATGTCATAATCAATTAATATTCAGAGTGGCAAAAAGATATGTATGAGATCAGGATAGCAGCATCACAGTAGCCTCAAATCCATCAACAATATTGACCATTCAAAGGAACCTGTGGGATTTCTCCAATTCTTCCAAACCGTGCTGCCAGTGTGGTGTGCAACATTTTTGTTAATGAAAATATTTATTACTGTTATAGAATCCTAAATGCATTTCAAATTAGATCTCTAGCATGAAGTTCAAAAGTTCCTATTCGTATGTGCACTTCTTGAACTGCATTTTCATTTTACCTTGAAAAAGATGAAGAAACCATTTTTTAAAATGTTTGATTCCAAATTTAGTATGAATTTAAAGGTGCTATAAAATGTCATATTAAAAAAAGTCATAAACAAAAACATTAAAGTATTTGACATATAAATTGACTCCATCATTAAATAGAAAAACATTCAACTAAAAAATTTTGTTTAAAAAACTGACATTGTGGCAAATATTACACAAGGGATAGTTTACATATGAAACAGTATCTGAATTTAGCCAAATAAGCAATAAGGTGGGTGACAGAGATCCCATGATCTACATCTGCATCTATGCATTTTAGCAAAATTCCTCTGTTACATTAATCTTCAAGGAAACAGCCACATAAACTAAGACTAAAGTTGCAGGCTCGGGGGAAATCGCTGTAAGAAGTCTTAAAATACCATGAAGGTTGCTATTAATCTGCATAACTACCTTCCCTAAAGAAACTGGCTCAATCCTTTCAGTGCTAAGAATCCACATTAAAAATGGGAGTCAGAGAATACTGTAAAGAAATTAGTAGTTAATTAGTAAGAAAACTAGTAAAAGGGAGATGTAATTATCTTTGGTAATATTTTAGACTGTAACAGTGAAAATCTATTAATATTCAGCAAAAGAGGGAAACTTTCAGCACATATAAGCTGAAAAATCTTTCCTATTGCACATACTTAGTAATTAGAAATTATGTAGGTTGAACATTACAAGTCTGGTCCCACAACATTAATTTTGTAAATTAGGTTTTAGTTTGCTATACATTTAAAATCTCTGCCTGCTAATATCTCTACTTTGAATTTAACCATGGTGTAATTTAATAGATGTGATTTTTCGGTTTCATTTCAATGATATTTACAATCTGTTCCTGGATCACTCTACATTACAATGAATATTTTAATCAGTCTATGACCCTCAGCATTTTCTCCCCAGACAAGGACTAGAGCAACTAATTTGGGGGAGCATGGAAAGTATGTTTTAATAACTCTGAGTCAAACCAAAAATTAAGGCATGAACAATTCAGTGAAGAAAAAACTACAAAATGGCTTATGCCTTTAATGTAGATTTTCTCGGTAGGTAATAAAGCAACTCAGAGAGGAACAGTTTAGGAAAAGAGGGGGCTCTATCAACTGCCCTTTAAAAGACCCCCAATCTGTGGATAAGTAATCATTCATTTAATTATCCATTTGCCCAGCCAATGCTGATTACACATAGGTATCACCCAAAGCACAGGGCTAGCAATGGCTCCCCTTGCAATCACCTTATCCAGAGCTTATATTCTTGCAGAAAATAAAATTAGCAGCACTGATAAAGGATGCTAAAGGAGCAGAAACACTGAATATAGTCTAGAATGTCAGGAAAGTAATGGAGGAGGAACAAACAAGGTGAGATGGGAAGGATGAGTTGGAGCTGGTCAAGAAAAGAAGAGGAAGGAGAGGATTGCAGGCAGAGGAGACAGCCCAGCTGAAGACCAACACATGGGTGATGGAGATTTGGGAACTATTAAGGACTGAAAAACTACTCAGGAGGCTGAGGCAAGAGAATCGCCTAAGCCCGGGAGTTGGAGTTTGCTGTGAGCTGTGTGACGCCACAGCACTCTACCGAGAGCAATAAAGTGAGACTCTGTCTCTACCAAAAAAAAAAAAAGGAAGACTGAAAAAATGCTCTGTGTGCATCACACCTGGTACAGGGAAAGACTACTGGGAGCTCAGACTACAGTGAGGGTCTACAAAGCATGATCCTTTGAGATGGAAGTAAAAAAAGGAGCTGCCAACTAAATAAAACATAATATTTATTACCCTTACTAAATGTCAGATTCTCTACGGGGCTTCCTTTCTGCCCAGAGTCTCATTGATGTTACATAACAAGCCTATGATAGGTGTCATGATTATTCCTATTTTACAGAGGAGAAACTGGGGCAGAGGAGTCAAATAATTCTCTCAGGATTATCCAGCTAAGTCATGACAGAGCCAGATTCCAATCCAGATCATCTGAGCCCACAGCCTGTGTCCTTAAGCATTATCACAGGCTAGGTCAAAAGGGGGACCAGCAGAAAACTTCCAGGAAACTCTATTCCACTCATGTTTGGACCTAGTTGAAATATTAAACAGAGGAATACAGATATTGCTCTGATCAATATTTGCCATATAGATTCTCACCGTGGTATTGGTACCTGGAAAATCTGACGGGAGTTTTCTGCACTGACAACCAGAGGTAACTGAGACAGAGCATTGTGCTTCTTGCCTTGAGAACCCCAAGACCAATTAAAGTGCACACAGATAGCCGCTGCTGCCGAAAGTTCATGCTGCTGTACTGTTTTGAAGGTTGTGTCTACTTTGACCATGTCAGTTTGATGAGAGGCCTGACTTTTATTCATAAAAAAAAGAACCCTAGGATGTATCCACACAGACGAACCAAGCATTTAAATTAATTCACTTAAACAAAAGTAAATCAATTTGAACCCAGTGGAACTTTTTTTTTTCCAAAACCATGAATTTGATCAAGTTGGAATTTACATTCTAAACTTTAGCCTGAAGCTTAGTACTTTATGATTATTTCACTCACATAAAACATTTTCCCATTGCAATGTATTGAAAATCTGAAAAAAAAGTCAATACTTTTTCTAAAGAGAGAATGGTTCTGAATTACATACTGCAAATGAAACTTTGAAAATATTATCAGTTTTGTTACTTTTCCTAGAAAGGATGACTCCTGGCTCATTATAATGGTACTATCACTTTCATTTTCTCTCAAAGGTATTTTGAGATGCATGTAATCAAGTTTTACTGCTATTCATTAACTATTTTAAACTGCTATTAGTTAAACTTCAACAGTTATTTCTTTGTAGTTCAGTTGAATCTGTTTTCCCTCACTTTTATGACTTTGTTATTATTCTTTTTTTTTTTTTTTTTTGAGACAGAGCCTCAAGCTATACCCCTGGGTAGAGTGCCATGGCATCACAGCTCATAGCAACCTCCAACTCCTGGGCTCAAGCGAGTCTCCTGCCTCCGCCTCCCAAGTGGCTGGGACCACAGGCGCCCACCACAACGCCCGGCCATTTCTTGGTTGTAGCCATTATTGTTGTTTGGCGGGCCCGAGCTGGGGATTCGAACCTGCCACCTTAGGTGTACGTGGCTGGCGCCTTAGCCGATTGAGCCACAGGCGCCGAGCCGACTTTGCTATTATTCTTATAAAATTTATTTTAACTGAGCAGTTAATAATCTTCTTAAAATGGCAAAAATTTATATAAAATTTATTATATCATGAATTGAGATAGGCTTTGCACCTATAGCTCAGTGGCTAGGGTGCCAGTCACATACACTGGAGTTGGCAGGTTTGAACCCAGCCCCAGCCTGCCAGGCAACAATGACAATTATAACCAAAAAATAGCCAGGCATTATGGTGCCTGTAGTCCAAGCTACTTGTGGCGGGAAGCTGAGGCAAGAGAATCACTTCCATCCAAGAGTTTGAGGTTGCTGTGAGCTGTGATGTCACAGCACTCTACTGCAGGTGACAAAGTGAGACTCTATCTCAAAAAAAAATTAAATAAAATAAATTGAGGTAAAAATAGTTACAGTAACATAAAGATGGTATAGTTATACTAACATGAAAAAAAATTGTAGAATGATAGACCTAGGATGAAAGTTTTCGATAAACTAATTATTGTCATAGGTGGTCTGACAAGTTCACAAACTCTTCCTAGAAAAAGTGCTACATACCTCATTGCTATTATCAAGATAGTCACCTTTGAAATGCTCCCCTGGGGAAGCTCTGCACCAATGCCAGCGCCTAATCCAACCTTCAAAGCACGTTTTTTAGGATGAGTTTGCAAACTTAATCGTCAGACCTTCATGCAAGGTCAGCTCTGATGGCTGTTCCAAATAAGGAGTTTGAAAATTTCTTTGAAGGATGTACTAGGTGCTGCCTTGGTGTATAGTTTCCCAAGGAGAGGGCACTTCGAAGGTGACCATAGAGATATTCAGTAATGAGGTAGATAGCACTTTTCCTAGGATGAGTTCACGAACTTAATTGTCAGACCTCATTTTTGCCACATTGTTATTTTGCATTATGGTAAACAGCATATAATGACAACTCAAAGGATAAGGAGAGTAGAATATATCACAATTCTAAAGGTAAAGCAGTCATTTATTAACAGACTTTCCTAATTAATCTCATGGCATCTAAATATGCTTTTGGTAGATTTCAATTATGTGTGCTAAAATTTGTAGCTTGATTTTATCTAAAACATTTGATTTGATAGACAACCAAATGCGTATTTACAATGCATTTTACACTGTAAATGTGTAGACCTCTTTTTACCCAGTTTCCAAAACTATAATATTTAAGTACACTTTGCCTTAGAGGAGAGAAACCAGGAATGCATTAGATTCATTTTGACAGGTGCCGCAGTCCTCCTTGAAAACTCAAACAAAAGGCAAGAAATAAATTGTCCGCATAAAGAACAATTGTGGGACTGATTGCGCACAGGTAGTTTTCCAGTGAATTAAACTTCTCAAAGTAGATAAAATCTATTATATCAGATTGGGTTAGGAATATTACAATGACTTTTACTTATTTATTAATAGTAATTTTAATTTTTAAACCACAATTTTCTCTACCTTTAACTAAGTTAAGATTCAAAAGCTGGCTTTATATCCCAACTAAGAAAGAAATCTACTAATATTTAGGTTGAAAATGACTAAGAATACTGGGCACAACTTGTATTTGACATTCGTTAAATTCAACAAAATTCATAGCAGAGCCTCACTCGGTTCTAAAATGGTAATGTAAGAAACTTTCCAGGAATATACCTGTTTATTTCACCATGCTCCTTTCTTCAAGCCAGACAATGGCAATGATCCTAGAGACCATCTTAGAAGAACTCTAGTCTGACAGGTTAAAAAAGAGCACAATGAGTAGGAAAATGTGCCCCAGGCAGATGGAGAGAAATTTCATTTTATCCCTTAAGAATAAATTGCCAACAAAATGACAAGTTACAAATATTTATTCTTGTTCGTTTTCTTTTTCAAAACAGACCTTGAAATGGTGAATAGGTAAGGAACTAGAAGTCATCCACCTTTCCATGGTAACAGGAGGATAAGAAGAAGCTTTCCACAAAACTCAAAACTTTCTTTTCTTGCTAAGGTGCTGAATAAGACCCTGATGTAGGTCAGGATGGGGAGAGGGGGGTTCCCCTACCCTTCTTCTGCACAAAGGTATGCCACCCTCAAATGTAGGAGGCAGAAAGAAACTTCGTAGCCTTGACGGTTTCACACACAATTGCAGAAACTCTTCTTAGCAGAAAGCCAAATCACCTGTACAGCAAAGCAAACACTAATTTCTCTATCGTTGCTGAGTCATTCACCTCGCATTACCAGGTCACAGAATGGACTCAGAACAACATAACTGATTCTCAGGTTAGAACGTACACAAGAAGATATGGTGCTTAGTAAAAAGTTCAGAGATCAGTCTAGTGATCAGATTTTTCTTAATAGAACCTTAATTCATATCTTTGAGTAGTTTACCATAACTTAAGAAACTTTCACACACAGGAGAGTCAAATCAGTTATCCTAACTGCTTCCCGTGGCCTGTATGTCCAGTTGGTAAAGCAGAAATCCTCCACAGCTGGCTTATGTCCGCCCCACTCCCTTCATACCAATCCCATCTCCAGAAGAGCCAAGTGACCTCATCTCTGATCCTAGTCCAATTTAACATAAAAGCACATGGATAACACCTAAGGTGCAATTAAAAATTAGGCAAACAACTTTTTAAATTCTTTGCAGATGAATGATTCTGCATGTAAGTTATATCATTGTTGATCCTTTTGCTTTTCATCATTATGATGCAATATTGGAAATTTTAGGACAACAGCAAAGGAATTTAAAGCCGTTACTCTTGGTTCCAAGATTTCTATGTAATTTCCACGTCATTCTTTTCTCTTTTTCTGAGATAGAGTCTCACTTTGTTGCCCTTGGTAGAATACTGTGTCATCATAGCTCACAGCAACCTCAAACTCCTGGGCTCAAGTGATCTTCTTGCCTCAGCCTCCCAAGTAGCTGGACTACAGGCACCTGCCACACCACAATGCTCGGCTGTTTTTAGAGAGAGGGTCTCGCTTTGGCTCAGGCTGGTCTCAAACTCCTGAGTCAGGCAATTCCTTGGCCTCCTAGAGTACCAGGATTATAAGCCTGAGCCACCACACCCAGCCTCATGCCATTATTTTCTGAGTGAACTTTAACTATGTTTTAAAACACTATAAGAGAATTAAAAAAAAAAACACTGTAAAAGATTTAAATCTTAAATAAAATATTTAAAGAAAGTTCTGGGTAGTCAGACTTAAACATAAAGTTTTTGAGGGACTCCATGTTGAAGATATTGAAGAGAAACACTCCTCTATAAAAAGATCTAAGAATAAATTTCAATTGAAGATAAGATAATTCTTTGCAGAGACAAAGCTTTAGGAATTGGTTTATTATTTATATCTCTTAATGTAAGAATTCAGAAAAGGGAAAGCATTTCCAAGCAGAATAAAATCAATTAATAAATTGATTATTTTTAACAATAGTTTGTTTTTCAACATCTCCACTTCCAAGTATTACAAAAAACAAACAAATAAGCCCAAAACTAAAACTTGTAACTAATTTTTCCCTGGCACTAATAATTCCAGAAGTATTTTTGCCACTTTCTTATTAATGCAGGCTGATAAAAAAAACATGAACAGATGAATACTAAAAAAAAAAAAAGCATTAAAATGGTTTAACTAATCAGTTAATTGATTTAACTTTCACTGGTTTCCCATTGTCTACTCATCACCCACAGGTGAGTATAAATAATAGTCTTCTCTTAATTTTATTTACTAAATTCATCATAAAATAAACTATGTTAACCTTTGTAGTATTCATAAGGAAAAATGAAGTATAAATTTGAAAAAATTCAGTGAAGGAAAGATCTTAAAAGAAGTTATTTTAAAAACAAACCAAAAAAAAAAGACATTATTTTTCTATAATTCCTCAAGTGTTAAAGCACCATATGAGCCACTTGGACACTCTCACACAATAAACTGTTAGTTTAAAATCACTTATAGTTTGAATGGAGTAGACTTCTAGAAACTACAGCTACTTGTACTAAAAGTATTGACGCAATTTAACCAAGAACCTTCAGAAGTAGCATGGGTTCACTGGTGAAGGCCAGGGAGTGCGCTTAAAAGGAAACAAGAAGCCTGCCCCGACCAGCAGGCAGAACAGCAGCATCTTGTAGTCACCATGTTTTTATCCCAGTGACATGAAGATCCCAGGGAAAGCTCACTACAGAGATCCAGGACCACAGTGACGGTGGGAACACTGCTGTGAACCCATTTCAAAGACAAAAGCACTCTTGGCTACAAATAGTCCCTGAGAATCAAAAATACTTTTAGGTGCTTTATTTTGGGTTTGTAGACAAAGAAAATCCAAATTAATAGGGACACTGTGCTCAAGCTTTTTACCCAGAAGGCAATACCGTCGGCTTGCTTATCTGGTTTCAGTTCACTTGCTCTCTTCAGCTTTTATAATTCTATCAGGTATGACTAGAGCTGAACCACACATCTGAAACGTGTAAGTTTCCAGATAATCAGGAAATCCAGAGGTCTACGCAATCCTAGAGACCTTGCAGATAAAAAAAATGGAAGCCCTAAGCAGTTAAATGAATTTAATATATTTAAAACTAGTAAATCATGAATTCAGAACATGAAAAATTAATATGATAGTGTTTATTGTAATAATGTACTTATGTTACACTAAATTCAGGGTGTCCGTAAAGTTCGTGTGCAATTTACAATGTAAAGCTATTTTAAATTGCACATGAACTTTATGGACACCTTGTATAAAACATGCAAAATGCCATACATCACACTGAAATCATACAGAAGTAAAACTCATACATGCGTAAGCAAGCATTCAATGAATAAGATTATTTCCTGTAGATTAACACAGAAAGCAAATGCTCACACAGGTGACTTTCTCTTTTGAAAACTGATCAATGCCATTCACGAAAAGTAAGTCTCAACGCATTTCTATTTAGGCGTAAATTAAGTCCCTTCCAATACTTAATGGTGTTGATAAGAATCTCAAAAATGATCAAACTTCCATTCATATGTGATGTATGAGTTTGAAACATAGCAAAAAGGTTCCGTGACTCCTCCTTATTATTTTATTCCCTAGGCTAGGGATTGTACAGCTCACATTAAAAAAAAAAGAAAACACATGTGAACAGGAGTGAACCCCTAACAGTTCCTCTACTAAGGAACCATTCTAAGTTTATTTCCTGAGAGACGTTCCTAGTCTTAGGTTTCATCAGGACCAGACATCACCAAAATTAAATCTAGTAAGAGTTTCCACTTATTTCTGTACCCACTGGAACCCCAATATCCATTATCAAAACTGATTTATTCACTTTATATTCAACTACCACTAGCAGAAGCTGTCTGCCCCTGTCCCAACATGTGCACTATTTTGCCTGCCACTTGGATGGATGGATGGATGGATAGACAAAATAGATACTTTGTTCCACTGAATATTTCATAGGTTTCATTCAAATACCAGGTAAAGTCTTTATCTTTTCTTTTGGAGAAATGTTGTCATTACTTTTCTTATTAAAACTAAATGTCTGTAGCTGGCCAGATTCTAATCATAATAAAAACCAAAAGGTAGTGTCATTTGGGCAGCGTATCTTAGGATCTGGAAAGTCAAAGAACAGTGTCTGGTTCGCTGAGAAATTAGTATCTTATATGGGAGTTAGCCCAGTGTGTGTCTATGAGAATAAAAAGGGATTAGGACTAGCATTAGGGCTAGAGTTGACATATTACACTTCAATGCTTCAAAAGTTTAAAAAAAAATCTGAACTTTAGATTTGAAAGTATGGTTTAGGGAAATTTTATGATTTACCTGCAAATGAAATGCAGTTCTGCTGTTAAAGTGAGGCATGAGTTATTTTACAGCCAAAGAAAAGGTAGACCATTAAATATACTGTCTGTGTTGAAAAAGCACCCAGAGCCTGTGGGTATTCATGCTGTCACTGGAGTCATTTCAGCAACAGTCACCTGCCGGTTTCACACCCACATGGCAGGGAAGGTGTGTTTCAATCAGTGGGTTCTTGCCAGTACTTCCTAGTACATTCTGGGCAGCTTTTTGGAAACTAGGGGGTTGCAGTGAGGTAAGAAGGAAAACTCATCACCCAGCCCTCAGGAGAGTTGAGAAAGGAAGAGTGGGTTTGTGCTACTCACGGCTCGGCCTGTAGACTCCTGTCCTCAGCCACATAGTTAGAAGGAATATAGCCCTGTAGCTGCTGGCCGGAGCCATCTGCCCTTTTTTCCAAGTGTCGGGCAAACCACCAGCCCTCGTGGGAAGCGTCCAGGACTTGCAGTTTGTCGCCAACCCGGAAGCTCAGGTCCTCTGCGGTCCGAGCCTGGTAGTCAAACAGAGCCACATAGTAGCGCGTGGGACTTCTCTCGGGCTCGCGCTCCTGCGCCCCGGGAGCGTCGGGGGAGCTTCGGGCCCCTGGGTTCGCAATCACCATTGGCTTGTCGGCCTCCCGGGAGGAGCAGGGGACACAGGGCTCCAGGTACGCCCAGAGCCTCAGAAAAACGTTGCCCATGGTGCCTTGGTGGGGAGATGAGCGAGGCTTCTCCCTGTCCCCTGAGTCTGCAAATCCACCTTCTCTTCCTCCACCAGGTAACGGTGAAATCAGCACCAACTCACCATACTTTGGAGAGTGTGCAAAGTCCTGCTTCAGAACAGTCCGGCCAGCCCCACCTGGACAGACTCACTGGCTAGTCACAGTTGCTGTCCCAAAGCAAAACCGAGCCGGAGCTTGGCAGCTGCTTGGTGGGAAAATACCTTTCCTTCTTGTCTGCTGTAGAATCCCACAGTAAAAATCAAACACAATTAACAGGGTTTGATTTAGACAGACGTCTGAGAACAAAAAAGTACCATCTTGCCTTTCCTCCCAAGGAAAAGTGAGCAAGAGAAAGACACTAACTCCGGGTGAAATCTCCACGCCTTGCCTTTGTCGGGAGCTACCTCCCCGTTTCAAGTCTGTTCTCGTGGTTAGACCAGACCCGAGCCCAAGGGCTCTTTCTTTTTTGCTAATGAATAACCAACCAGCTGAGGCTATTGGCTTTAACATCCTGAGCTATGTGCAGACTAATAATTTCTCCTTACTTCCTGGTTTCTTTTCATCTGTAATCTAAATAGGATTCCCGTCCTCTTACTCCGCCCTTCTCCCACACCCAAGGTAGATCCAGCCCCCTTACCAGGCAGCCAAACTGTTAAAGCAGCTGCCAAAATCCATATTTCTTACATTTCATTCTAGAGAAACAGGCTAGCCCAGGTGCCTTTTTGTCCTGTTCTGTCCTCAACACAGACATTCAGTGCAGAGACATCCCTCCCCACCCCCCACCCCCAGGAGTAGAATTGTTTTGCCACCACTAACAGCAATAAAGAAGACAAAGTGTCAGGTATTTGTTGCCAGACACAGCAGTTGGGAAAGAGTCATCAAGTCCCTCCCTTTTGTCATTACTAGACATAGATTTTTTTTTTCTGGGTTAATTTTTTTTGCCGGGTTAATATGAGGGTATATGTGATTAGGTTACATTGTTCCTGTTTGTAAGGAATAGACTTTAAAAACCTCAAAGTATATTCACAGTGTGGAAAAGTAAGAAAGCAATTGACCAAACCTCTGAGAACCCAAACGTTGCTATTCCCACAGACATTGAATTTTCCATCTGTGAAGTACTATTTCTCAAACACACACTCACACATACCACATACTAGGTGACCAGTAGAGAAAAAAAAAAAAAAGAGTAGAAAAAAGGCTGTGTGTGTGCTGCCCTGGAGACTCTATTAAACTTTGACCCCAGGTCTACACCAGTTCTTACTAACCCTGTTGGCAGGTGCTCAGGAACTAATGAGATTGAAATCAGAACAGCCACTCCCAGGCAGGCGGTAGGTTTTGGTCTACTTCCCCCAGTTCAGGGCAGCTATCTCACAAATATGTGCCCTGGATCACAAGAGTAACTTGGCAATGAGTTTGAGCCATTCATACTAGCAGAAAGCATTGTAAAATTGTTTATGATGTGTCCCTTGTTTTTAGAGGAGACATCTATTCATATCTAAAAGTGTCTCTCTTAAAAACAATCTTTGAAGGTGTTGTCAGAGCCTTGAAGCTGGCTAATCTAGCCCCAGTACAATTTAAAAACTCTTGTTCTTTGTCTAACTGCGAGGCATTTTTAGTAATCAGAATAATCAAACTCAAGATAAAAGAAAAAAGAAAGAAAACCAGACAACTATGGCTTCAGCCCCACCAGCTATTACCTTGTGATAAAATCAGACCCTAGCAGTGAACAGATCATTTGGCTAAAACAAGATCTTATGTCACATCTCTAGGTTTCTCTAAATGTCTTTCAGAGTCAGAGTAAATATAACAATTCAGCAAGAATAGAAAAGCCATATGCTGAGCCAGGTTTTATTGTTGTTGTTTGGGTTTTTAATGATATAGGACCTAAAATAGAATGTGTATATAATCCCTTATTGTACCCAAAAGAGAAAATATGCAATATCAAGGGACCATAAAGAATATTTTGTTACAAACATAATATTAATTATAAAAGTGTAGGATTCTATCAATGCCCTTAAACAGAGCCACAGATGCTAAATTCTTTCTTGAGGCAGCTACCAGATCTGGAAAAGAAAAAAGGATTTGGAAGCAACCAGAAGGATGTATTCACAGGTTTTGACACTTCAAAAAATTTGAAGGTTCTAAATTCAAATATGCCTTTACTATGGTTATGACAAGGCATTCTGGAAAAAGACAGAGCAGCAGACCTTCACGGCATGGTCATTGAGCAAGTGAGTGAAATGCAAAAAACAGCCAGCCCTTCAAAGACGTCAGGTGGGCGCTGGCCTGAGAAAGCAGAGCCAAGGAGTGAGGGAAGAAAGGGGGTCCTTGTGCTCCCAGGACCCAAATTCTCCAGGCATCCCGACTTGAAGCCTTGTTGTCATCTTTTACCAACTACCTGGATTCTTTCAGCTACTCAATCACTAAACTCTGCTCAGTCTTCCTTTTAATTTATTCCATGAACTTTTTTTTTTTACTCCTTCTGAGTGACAGCTGTGTATGTACTAGGTAGAAAATAGAATATTCGTTTCTAGATTATTCCAGAAGCCTCCTGACTGGCCTCCCTTCTTCTGCTTTGTTCTTATCTCTGTCTGGTCTTGCTCACCAAGATGAGTGGTGCTTATAAAAGTTTATAGAGCAGTTTTTACAATAGTAACAGTGACTGATGTGATGTGAGGACTAATCAGAGTAGTTGTTTGTGTTGAAGACTTCCTACGTGCCAGGCACTGAGCTGGGAGTGTTAGAAATGATTTCTGGCAATTCTACTCCTGGGTATGTATCCAAAGGATTTGAAATCAGTATGTCTAAGAGATATCTGCACACCCGTGTTCATTGTATCGCTACTCACACTAACCACATATGGGATCAACGTAAGTATTCATCATCCAATGAATGAATAAGGAAAATGTGGTATATGTGAACTCATCCTAGAAAAAGAGCTACATACCTTATTGCTGAATATCACTACAGTCACCAGATGGCCGAGGGGAGTACTATGAAAGCGACTGTAGTAATCTTCAGCAACTAAGTATGTAGCACTTTTTCTAGGATGAGTTCACAAACTTAATTGTCAGACCTAGTACAATGATAGCTCTGATGGCCATTCCAGAAAAAGATTTCCAAAATTGCTTTGAAGGATGCACTAGGCCCTCCCATCAGTGCATAGCTTCCCAAGCAGAGTACTTCAAAAGTGATCGTAGTGACATTAGCAATCAGGCACAAAGCACTTTTTGTAGGACGAGTTCCTGAGCTTAATTATCTGACCTCATATATGTAATGGGATCATATTCAGTCTCAAAAAAGAAGGAAATCAAGGCTATGTGCAGTGGCTCACGCCTGTAATCCCAACACTCTGGGAGGCTCAGGCAGGTGGATTACTTGAGCTCAGGAGTTGGACACTAGCCTGAGCAAGAGTGAAACCCATCTCTACTAAAAATAGAAAAACTAACGAGGTGTTGTGGTGGTCCCCTTTAGTCCCAACTACTGGGGAGGCAAGAGGATTGTTTGAGCCCAAGAGACTGAGGTTAGCTGTGATGCCTCCATAGCACTCTACCCAAAGTGACAGAGTGAGATTCTGTCTCAAAAAAGGAAATCCTGTCATTTGTGACAATACGAATGACCATGGAGTATATTATACTAAGCTAAATAAACCAGGCACCCAGACAAATACTACAGGTTCTCACTTATGTGTGGAAGCTAAAAACATCCAATGTAGGGAAGTTTGCCCTGACCGCTAGCTGAAGCCTACTTTGCCTACTCCGACCTTTAACAGCAACCTGCTTTCTGCTTGGGAGACCTAAAGAATCACGAGAGAGGTATGTGAGCTGTGTATGTGCAGCGGGTTAGAAAACTAGCCTCCAAGGAAGAATGTATACGTGAGAATGAGGACATGTTGTTATGTCAGACCAAAAGGTTACAGTAAAGATTCTTTAGATTCTAAAGGTCTCTTGATGCTGGAGGCAAGAGTCTGGCTTCAGGCCTGTAATTTTACAAAAACAAGTTGGAGACATTCTGTCTGACGTTTTCCATGTTTCCCTCTTTTAGTGCCAACATTCGATAAGTAATTTTTAAGTATTTTTCCCTGGTTTATGATAATAAATATGGACTTGAGGCTTGCGCAGCAGGACTCTCTGTGAGCTCCTCAGTCCCCTCACACAGATTCCGTGTCAAGCCTCTTCATCCCTCCCGTCTAAACTCCTTCAATCAAACTCACATAGAAGCAGAGAGCAGAATGATGGTTGCCAGAATCTAGGGAGTGGGGAAATAGGAAAATGTTGGAAAGGGGGACAATGTTTCAGGTAGACAGAAGGAATAAATAAGCATTGGAAATGATGCTTATGTTGTTTGAGTTTGAGTCAATGATTCTACACATGGTGTACACATATCATAGTATGTGTATTACTTTGTACCCCATAAATAAATACAAGTATGATTTATCAAAATTCAAAACAATAACAATAAAAGAGTGTTACAAGTGATACATTGTTTAATTCTCACAAAATTAAAAAATCGCCTATAAAGAAAGTACTATAATAGAACCTGAGTAAGTTGACCACCTAAGGGATAATAACAAACTAGTCAACATCTGGAGGTGGTCCGTAAAGAAACTAGGTCTTAGTACATGTTGTGTCCGTCTATGAAAATGAGGTCAACTTAAGTGTGGGGTTAATGTAGGGATGTGGTCAACTGGAGGTCAAATGGAGGTTCTGCTGCATTTGTTTTAAAATTATTTTAAGCAAAGAAACTGAGGCTTAGGTTGGGTAACTCGTCCAAGGTTGCGCAGCCACCTAGTGGCTAAACCATGAGTGACACCCTAGTCTCAATCTGACTCCTGAAAAAATAATCTGTTCTTATTCTTGTATTTAAAATCCTTCAAGAACTTCCCACATACTTAAAATAAATGTTAGCTCTTGAACACGATATTCAAGCCCCTTATGACATCCCCAGCCTCATGTTCCCTCATACCTGCACAAGTGTCTTAGAAAACAGCTCCTGAAGCTGTGGTGCCCCCCAAACTCCTGCATCCTCCTTGACCTGCTCCTCTCACGACTCTATAGTCATTCTAGGCTGAGTTCAAACACCACCTTCTTTGCCCCAGTAGATTAGAGGCCCCAACTCTGTGCATCCTTAAAGCTGGACACACACTTCTACTCGGTTGCTCACTCACCCCTTCTTGGTTCCTTTTTTCCTAGAAGAAAATGCCCCTCTCTCAATCTCTAGTGCCTCTTAATATCTGATATGTAAGTAGTAAATACTCAATATTTCTTGAATTAATTAAAACAGAGAAGGGGGAAGAGGAAGAGAGATTGAAAAGGAAAAGGGAGGGAAGGTGAAAAGGAGGAAGGAAGAAACTGCTGAGTGAGATAAAAATGTATGCAGATACTCACAACAGGGAGTTCTATAGTGTGAAGAGTCAGGAGCACAGAGAGTGGCTTTCCGTCTACTGCCTGTCAGTTCCTTCCTTTCCTCTCACTCCCAGCTCCTGACTGAACGAGTTTTCCTGCCTGCAGTTACTTCCCTTCTCATCCTTTCAGCAAATTGCCACCATGTTAATCTTCTTCATCAAAATCTCCTGCAAAATAACCTTCAGCAGATTTTCATTGCCTGGAAACTATGGCTTGAAATTCAAGGCTAAGGAATTTGAATTTTATCCAATCTTTATCAGATGTACCCTTTCAACACCCCTCTCCATTATGCCCTTACATTAGCTCTCCCATTCAGCCATGCAGATTTATTGGATCTCCCAAAACGCCTCATCTGATCCTCTCTTCTTTGCTATTCTTTTCCTCAGTTTTCGTTTTCCTCCCATCCAATTTCCACCTGCATTTCAAGTTCTAAATAAAAGTCCTACACCTCCTTCAGACCTTTCTCAACCATTCCTGCCAAAAATAATTTCTTTCTTCCTTGAATCTTTCCAGCTCCTACAACATACAACACTTTCCCCGCCCCCCCCATACATACAACACTAAATTAATTGAACCATGCTTCCATATCTGGTGTGCTAAATGCTACTACCGAAAACCCCACATTGCTAAGACAATCAATGTTCTCCAACTCCTTCTAGGCCTTGGCACCACTCAACACTCTGGTACAGGGGTCCTAAACTTTTTAAACAGGGGGCCAGTTCACTGTCCCTCAGACTGTTGGAGGGCCGGACTGTGGGCCCCAGGACGAGTCAGTTCCTAAGCAGGACAGGCAGAGGCGGCAAAAACACCCAGCGGGCCAGATAAATGTCCTCGGAGGGCTGCATATGGCCCGCAGGCCATAGTTTGAGGACGCCTGCTCTAGGGGAAATAGCGAATGCTTCCTTTCCCGAGTTCACTTTGCTTTTCACTCACGGGATGCACTATGCCTTTGCCTCATGCTGTGTCACTGAAACTGCCCCTATGATGTCACCAATGCCTTGCTATTTGCCAAATCAAAGCACTCCTTTTCAAGCCCCATTGATGGCTTCCATTATCTGACAAAGATGCGCTGTACCTTCCATAATGCTGTCCTCTTGACTGCATTTTGACAATATCTTGCAGATTAATATTCCTCTCTCTATCTCCCAGAGTTGAGGATAACCAGGAATTCTAGCTGGAGCCCTTGGGTAGGTTCTTGAGCTCTGCATCTACTACTATCAGGGTAGCCATGTGTCACGACCCCTCTGGTCCTGATCTCGGTCATTGCCTGAAGAAACCAGGCCTGACGTGGACTAGAAGTACAAGCTTATAGGAGGCAGGCTAACCTTAAGTGCAGGGTAGCCCTGAGCTCCCTCTGCAATGGCTGGTTATTAAGGTTATACACAACAGGTGTGGAGAGTATTACATACGAGGGCTGCATGCATAAGGATGGCCATGTGCTCTTTCCTCAT
>CAUYQV010135433.1:0-12689 GCA_963574575.1 Galagoides demidoff
GGTCCCAGCTACTTGGGAGGCTGAGGCAGGAGACTCGCTTGAGCCCAGGAGTTGGAGGTTGCTATGAGCTGTGATGCCATGGCACTCTACCCAGGGGGATAGCTTGAGGCTCCGTCTCAAAAAAAAAAAAAAAAAAAGAATAAGCCTCATTGGCCAGCACCTGTGGCTCAAGGAGTAGGCTGCTGGCCCCATACACTAGAGGTGGTGGGTTCTAACCCAGTCCCAACCAAAAACTGCAAAAAAAAAAAAAAAAGAATAAGCCCTGTCTTGAGAGAAAAAAAAATAAAAATTAACATTTGCTGAGTTCCTCCCAGGCAGCCTTCGGTCACATTCAGAGCTCTTTACTTTATTTAATCTTCAGAACAAATGGGCAGGATTTGATATGATCCCACTTTTGCTGAGAAGCATGGGACTGGGCACAAGCCCAGGTAGCTTTGCTCCAAAGCCACCCAGGTAACCTTCGTGCTCTGCTACAGTCAATGGGACTTCGCAAGTTCCAGGCAGGTCCCCCCCACCCAACGTTTCAAAACAAGGCAAGGATGGGGCAGGTCAGTGTCCTACATGAAGGACTGTCTGCTTCATGCCCAGCAGTCTTGTTAAGAGTTGGCTGAACAGAGAGCTAGGTTTCCTGGGGACCCCACACTCCCCTTTGACAACCAGACAGTTTAGGCTTAGAGCATCTAAGTGACTTGCCCCAGACATCCAGTACAGGGTGTCCAGGCTAGAGCTCGAGACACATGTGACTCCAGACATTGCCCTGTGTGTCTACACCATCTGCCCAGCCAGCCTCTGAAGTGGAGAGCAGGGGTCAAGGCGGCCTAGGGGACTGGGAGCCCTGCCAACCACAGCTAAGCTGTGTTGTACCCTGGTTGGCTGTCCTGGGCATCCAGTGAGGAGGCAGAAAGGAGAAGGGGGGTGCTGGTCCTATGCTCCACAAGCCTTACTAGAGGTGGAGTGAAGCCGCTCAGGGCCATCAGGGGTGTTCCTGCTCCCCAGCTCAGATACATGCATATCAGCAGGCCTGTGCATGCCCCAGGTGGAGGCCACCTGGGGCCTGGGTGTGCCTGAGAGTTCTTTGGGCTGTGAGAGAATGCAAGGAGGAGCAAGACCAGTTCAGGTGACTAAGGGTGGTGGAGAGGGTACCCAGACCCGGCCACTGGGACAGCTTTCACCAGGCTCCCTCTACCTTGGCTAAAGGAGCCTAGAAGTGTCCAGCTGCTCTCTCCTCCCTGCGATACACACTGGGCCTATGGCTGAACTCAAATGACAAACATCCAGGTCTGCCTCTTCTAGGAAGCCACTCCCGCTCCTCATGGTCACCTGCAGTACCTTTTGTCTTTAAACCCCCTGTCATATGCTCTGGACCCTGTGAGGCAGAGTCTGACATCCCTGTAGGAATCCAATATTTCCCTCTTATCCATCCAAAACATTCCACAGCTGCCTGAAACCATGCATGGATAGTCCTGAAGCCTATATATGGAGTATTTTCTCCTATACATACATACCTATAATAAGGTTTAATTTATAAATTAGGCACAATAAGAAATCAATAATAATAAACTAGAACAATTATAATATATTGTAACAAAAGTTATTGAAAACTTAGGAATTGTTTATTTCTGGAATTTTCCATTTACTATGTGTGACCTTGGTTGACTTTGGTTTAGGGGCCAAGGGAAAACTTCCCTTTGCCTTCTGAAGTTTTGGTGAAAAATCACCTCAACAAAAGGTGGACTAACAAGAGAAATGGCACACAAATCTATTAGCATGTACGGGGTGCCTAATGCCCAGTGGGCTACATATGGTTCTATACACTTTTTAGGGGAAAGGGGGACAGGGAAGTGTGGATTATTTTAGGGGAGTGGTACATGATTTTTAGGGGAATTCAATGGACTTGAAGGACATATAGTGGCCTGAGCCAAGTCTGAAGAGAAGACTGTTTGTGAGCAGTCTGTACAGGTGTGTTGACAGACTTCACTCTGTCTTCCTCTATATGGGTTCAGTTCAGGAAAACTCAGGGAAGGGACCAGAGGTGCTTGTTTTCTTCTTTGACAGGTCTAGACTTTAGGCAGACAAGGGAACTTCAGGGAACTCCATCATCCATCCTGTGCTTTGGAGGAGACAAAGGACTGAGAAATGGAGGGAGAGGAGATGGTTAGGGAGATCTTGAGGCTTTTTCAGTTCAATGTGGCAAAGAGCTATATTTTTGGAGTATTCATTTCTGAGCCCCAACAGAAAGTAACTGAAATCCTGAAAAGCAAAACTATAAATAAGGGGGACCACCAAAATGTCCTCTCTCCTTAGCCTCTCCTTGTCTGAGGAGCCCCCAGGGCTCCACCACCTCTTGCAAGGTCCTTTGCTTACTGTTAGGCCCCTTCAGCCCCATTTAATCTTTATAAAAACACTCTGGGGGTGATTCTGTTATGAGGGTCAGAGAGGTGGAGAGTTGCCCTAGGGGCATTTGAAGCCAAGAAATGTAACTCCAGGGCCACCCTAAACTGTCTCTACCTTGGCCTCCTAAGGATTGGCTGTCCTTTGCACTGAGGCTGTGGCCTTTCAGTCTTGCTCATCCCCCACTGGGCCTGGTTCCAAATAGCATCAGCAGCCAGTGTGATAAACCAGAGCAGTCAAAGGCCTTCCTTGCTACAGGGACAGCCTGTATGATTTGAGGAGAGCTGGCAGGTCTGCAGTAGGGGCTGGGTTGGGCACCCTGACATACCCCTGGCAGGGAGCAGGTGGCTCCCACAGTGCCTTTGCACCCAGGGCAGGGCCAGGCCCTGGTCCTGGTGGGGAGGGGCCTGGGCAGGCCATTGCACAGGCTGTCCCTGTAGTAGGGAGAGGGTCAGTTAATTCTAGCAGGCTGTCCCTACTCCCTCCCATCCTCCACCTAATCTCATTGCCTGCCTCCTGCTCTTGCTCAGGGTTAACCTGTGTGCGTGTGTGTGTGTGTGTGTGTGTGTATGTGTGTATAGATGTGCCTGCTTCCAGATGCCCCACACTGGGGACTCACTCTCCACCACTAGAATCAGAAACAGGCTAGCGGGGCAGCCCTGGGTGGCAGGAGCTTCCCAGAGCTCCAGAGTAGAGGAGACTCCAGCAAGAAACACACCGGAGAGGAAAAGTTAGACCCTGAGAGGCAAAGAGGATGTGAAGCAGCCTCTGAAGGCCAAGGAGATGTGAAAAAGAGAAATGGGATAGCAGCAGGCAGGCTGGGGCCCAACGTATTCTTCTTGTGTGCCAGGAGGTTATGCCTCGTGGGTTGTCTTGCTGTTCTGGGATCCCTGACTCCTCTACTCAAGCCCAAGTTCCTAACTCCCCTCCTGGTGCATTCAGGTTGTCCCTTAGCCCTAGCGTTTCTCTTCCTTCCAGTCCCAGGAGATGACAAGGATGCATTCCTGCCCTGAGCTGTGCTTCCTGCCCAACTTGTTGGGCTTTTGGTGACCGATGGCAATCTCCTTACTTAGGCCAGATGCTCAAAGACACACACCCCCTCTCCATGGTCCAAAGGCCAGAGCAGGTGTCTTGCTTTCTGGGAGGAAGGATTTACCTGACCCTCCCCTGTCTGCATGCATTGGGTTCCAGGGGCTATTGGGCAGATGCCACTCTGCAGTGTCCCAGCTGGGTGTTAAGAGATTATGCATCTGGCTGTTGCCAGGGCCCCAGAATTCACAGCACAGCTAAATGGATTTGAGTTTGGGGGAAAACTAACTAGCCCTCTCTGCTTCAGTTTCTGCCTACGAAGTGATGCTATTAATAAAAATGTCCATTTCATGAGGTGGTTGTAAAAATTATACAAGAGATTATAGAGCTTTAGGGTAGCATCTGACACAAAAGAAATGCTCAATAAAAGGCAGCTACTGTTATGTCAACTCTAGCCCTGAGTTCCCAACCTGGCACTGACCTCTCAGGTCACCAATGGGGGATACCCAGGTTCAGAGACTTAAGGCTCTGGAGGACTAGGTGGGAGAAAGTGCATGTGCCCCTCACCTGCCCCAGCTCTTCCTCTCTGAACCCCTAACCCAGGCCCACTGCAGTCCTCATTTCCTCTTTCCACTGTGGCCAGCCTGAGTGTGCTCTTGGGAGGGCTGAGCCTGGAGCAGGGCCCGGTCACTCCCCTAGTTTGTGTGCTGGAACCGCCCAGTACCCCCTCCCCTCCGCAGAGCAGGCGGGCCCTGGGGCACCTTAAAAAGCAGAGCTGGCGCTCACGGCCGCTACTCTGGGCAGGATCCAACATTGCTGCGACTACTCTAGACCACCTGAAGGCATGGCCAGCAAGGGCTTGCAGGATCTGAAGCAACAGGTGGAGGAGACGGCCCAGGAAGCGGGTGAGGACAGCGCCCCACTTGGGGGATAGGGGAGGGGCAGAAGCCATCGGTCTGCGCAGCCCGCGGAAGGCTCCAGGGGCTCTCCCCTGAGATGGGGGGCAGACAGCAGAGGGATGATGCTCCAGGGGAGGTTGGATAACTGCAGAGCTCGAGAAGCCTGAGCCCTTCAAAGGAGGTGGTGTGGGCAGGGAGGGGCTCCAGCTCCACCCTTAAGTGAGGATGAAGGTCCACGGAGAGAGCGCGCCGCGGACCTCTGCACGTCAGGGTCTCTACTACAGGACTGGATGGGATGTGGAGGCTGCTCCAGACCCCAATAGGCTTTTTAAAAGTCTCCTTACCCTGAAAATAATCATTTCCTTTAATTCCTCACTCTGCAGGGCAGGTCCCAGCCTTAGTTTCTCCACCTGCAGCTCTCTCCTTATTCCAGAGGTTACACAGCTGGGGGCTGGGGGTAGGGGGATGCGAGGAGACCCTTGGCTTTCCAGCAACTAGCCCTGGGCTCTTTGGTTCTTCAGCTCTCAATCCTGCCTAATCCTAGCCAAGAGACAACTCCTACCAGCCCCTCCTTCACCAGTGCTCTCTGTAGCTTTCTGATGGGTTCTGTCAGACAAGACCCCCAGGGGCTTCTGTAAGGTCACCCAGGATCGGCCTAGCCATCTCTCAGGAATGGGCTCTAGGCAAGGTAGGCCCTTTGCAAACTGGCAAAGGATGGGTTAGATCTCTGCGCGCTGGAACCACCCATTAGCCCACCCCATAGGCTGACCCACCTGAGCCCCTGGAAAACATTCACCACAGGTAGAAATTCTATTCCAGAAAAGATGGCCTGATCTTGAAGTTTCACCTCCTTTCTACGCCTGTCTCCTAATTAATGCCTTGAGCTGCCTATCCAAAGAGGCATTCGCATTTACTGCTTTTATGTTCTCCAGGGCGGGTCACAGGAGGGAAGAGGTGGTGAGAGAATCAGGGAAAAGTAGAGGCCCCAGGGCCAAATGTAGAAAAGGTGGGATTTCAGACATCTGGGCCAGGCTTCTAGCGTTCTTAGAGGGTCTTCCTGGGCAATACCCAGCAGGGCCCTGCCCCACCTTTCTTCCTCCAGCCAAAAGTTTCTCGGCTGCAACCCTGGGAAAGGGTAAGGGAAGCTAGCCAGAAGGGAGGGGCCGCATCATAAATAAATAACTCTCCAGAGGCACTGAAAAGGCTCATGCCCCTCAGCTGGCTGGGTGGCCTTGGGTAAGGGACTTCACCTCACTGATCCACCCCTGGGCCTTATAGGACAGACTAGAGAACATATACGGAGTTCTCTAGTGGGACCCCTGTGGTGAGTGGTGCCTCAACACGGGCTCAAGACCACATCTCTCTCTTCTAGTGACAACAGCGGGAGCAAAAGTTCAGCAAGTGGTGAATCAAGCCACAGAGGCCGGACAGAAAGGTCTGGTGGGTTTGGAGCAGTGGGGGTGGACAGCTCCATCACAACCCTCATCCTAACCTTGGCCCAAGTACACCCTCTCTGCAGGCCCCAATGCCCACAATGCCCCAAGGCAGGTTTCCCCAGGAGAGACCATGGCCACGCTGACCCCACATGGGGCTAAACCCTGCATGGGAGTAACCCTACTAGGAGCTGGTTCCACCCAAGGCCTTGCCCTAACTCTCCTCTCTTTCCCCAGCCATGGACCAGCTGACCAGCTCCACCCAGGAAACCATCGACAAGACTGTTAAGCAGGCCTCTGACACCTACTCAGGTTTTGGGAAAAAATTAGGCCTTATGAAATGACAGAGGGAGATGGAGTGACGTCCCTGCAAGGCCCTATGCAGCTCGGCCTGGCCTAAAACTCTGTTCCGCAAGCCTCCTTGGTCTGCCCTCATATTAAAATTCATGTTCCACGTTGTGTCCACTTCATGCCTCCTCGGAAGCCGGGTCCAGTCCTCCTCTGCCACGAGCAGAGCTCCCATATCCCGAGTGCTGGTCCCTGAAATTCGGAAACAGAGACCAACTGTTTCAGGAACCTGGATCCCCCGTATCCCAAAGTTCCTACATCCGCAGCCCAACCCCCACCTAGGTACGTGTTGCAGACCCCCATCTAGGTACCCTACCCACTGCTCCCCTGGCTTCAGAGTCCTGGCCCTACTCGAGAAAGCTCAGCTTTGGGCTGGGTTCAAGGAGCTACAAGGGCAGGGGCTTAGGGAATTTCCCCCCACAAGCTGCGCCAGGGCCGCCGCCCCCGACTATCTCAGGCGACGGGAGATTTCGGGGGCTAAAGCGAATCCGACAGGAAACGGCAGAAGCCAAACTCCCACCCCTCACGCCAGCCCGCCGGCCCCAGCCTGGGGGCTGAGCAGGGCCGGCGCTTTGTGGAGCGCAGCCCCGCCCCCTGGGAGGGGCCTCGGGCGCACGGGGCCGTGCACGTGCGCCGTGCAGGGGCGGGAACGGCGCTGTTTACGGGCACGCGCGGGCACGCGCAACCTCCCCCTCCCAAGCCTTTAAGAATTCCTTCCCTACGGCTGAGAAGCACCCTCTGGGTTAGAACGCGGGTCCCCGAGACTCTGGTTCTCGCACACTGAGCTCCCGCCCTCCCCGGGTTCTCGCACACTGAGCTCCCGCCTTCCCCGGCACGTGTCCACGCGCGTGACCCCAGTCTGGGCTTGCCCGGCGGTGGGTGACTCACAGGTCCCACAGGATGAGGCCCAGCCCTGGCGCCTGCGCCGCCAGCCGAAACCCGCTTCATCCCCACCCCCACCTGCCTATCCTCGGAGGGCCACACCCGGTTCCTCGCCCCACGTCCACATTTCCCTCCTCCCCTTTTCATGGGCGCACCCAGAGACTTTTCTTTTCAATTAAAAAGTATTGACTACGCATTACGTCCCAATTACCGGGAGGTTTAGGGGGAAAAGCGGCGGGCTAATTAATCCATTATTTTCCTCTGTGCTTCTCGGATAGTTGTTCATGGGACTGCCAGCAAGTCCCTTCTATTTACCCAAAATTTAGCGTCTGTCCCCGGGGCCACACAAACAAGAAGAGCAAGTGACTTGAGGCAAAGAAAAGAGAGGTTTGTTAATTTAATGGAAAATAAGGATGGCAGACTTTCCTCTTAAAGAACCAATGTCCTTGTTTTAAGCAGAAATACAGAGCTTTTATTTTATTTTTTTAAATACAGAGTTTTAAAGGGGGGTTTCAGCTTGGGGCTATTGCTGTTTAACTATGGTTGGTGGTCCTGGTTGGCTAGATGAAGATGATCTCAAGCCCTCTGCCCAGACAACTCTTGTGCCCCTCTGATTACTGGCCCAGACAGGAATGCAGCTTTTAATTCCCAAAAAAAGAGTGGAGGAGGGAGAGCTTAATGGGCACAATGTCTGGGTAGATGGCACACCTCCTGGGGATGGGACACAACTACAACAGGGACTATACTTAACAAATGCAAACATTGTAACCTAATTCTTTGTACCCTCAAATTAAACTGAAATTTTAAAAAGGGGGGAGGGTTTAAAGAGACAATTTGTAATACATGTTGCTCTTTTTCAGGCCCTCACTTCTGTTACTGCTCTACTGATCAGTGCATGTCCGGGGCCTAGCACAGAGCTCAGACAACATCCACTAAATCGTAATTGAGTATTCTCCCCTGCTTCCATAGATATGGGAGTGTAAAACTGAAAGTGGAAAATGTGTAACAGAGGGAAGGGCCTGCATTCTTCTCTAGAAAACCTTCCCCTCTCTTTCTGGGAACTAAAACTTGTATCCCACTCTCAAACCAGGAGTTGGGAGGAGCAGGGGCAGTTTTTGTGCACCTGGAGGTGGTGCAGCGGAACAGTCAGGTGGAGGCCCAGGTAGGTAGAGGTCTGGGTGGGACTCCCTGGTGGGCAGAGGTGAGAGCTTTGTCTTTAGCAGAGATGGGATGTTAGAATCGTTAGCTGTAGTTCAACCATAATAGCCTAGAACCAAGGGCTCTCCTTTTGAAAGCTCTGTATTTCTTCCTATGTACAGGATGATGGCATTTTGCCAAGCGTCTCTATCCCCCTCATTTGCAGGATTAATAAATCTCTTTCTTTTTCCTCCTCAAAGCCCTTGTCTTCATTTTTGTGATGCAGCCTCAAGGGCAAATGCTGACTTTTCAGTAAGAAAATCCATTCATTGGGCTTGGTGTCTGTAGCTCAGTGATTAGGGCGCAAGCCATGTTCAGTAGGGCTGGTCGGTTCGCCTGGCCCTGGCCTGCTAAATAAACATATAAACAACAACAACAACAACAAAATAAATGGGCACTGTAGTTGGCACCTGTAGTCCCAGCTGTTAGGGAGGCTAAGGCAAGAGAATTGCTTGAGCCCAAGTTTGAGGTTGCTGTGACCTATGACAGTGTATAACTCTACAGAGGGTGACAAAATGAGACTCTGTTGAAAGAGAGAGAGAAAGAGAGGGAGGGAGCCAGGGAGAGAGGGTGTGAGGGAGGAAGTGAGGAAGGAAGGCAAGAAAGCCGGCGCCTGTGGCTCAGTGAGTAGGGCACCGGCCTCATATACCGAGGGTGGTGGGTTCTGACCTGATCCCCGCCAAACTGCAACAAAAATATAGCCGGGCCTTGTGGTGGGCACCTGTAGTCCCAGCTACTTGGGAGACTGAGGCAAAAGAATCACCTAAGCCCAAGAGCTGGAGGTTGCTGTGAGCTGTGATGGTATGGCACTCTACAGAGAGTGATAAAGTGAGACTCTGTCTCTAAAAAAAAAAAAAAAAGAAAGAAAGACAGTAAGAAAATCCAGGGTGCACCTGTGGCTCAGTGGTAGGGCGCCTGCCCCCATATACTGAGGGTGGTGGGTTCAAACTCAACCCTGGCCAAACTGCAACAAAGAAATAGCTGGGCATTGTGGCAGGCACCTGTAGTCCCGGCTACTTGTGAGGCTGAGGCAAGAGAATTGCCTAAGCCCAGGAGTTGGAGGTTGCTATGAGCTGTGATGCCATGGCACTCTACCGAGGGCAATAGAATAAGACTCTGTCGCTACAAAAAAAAAAAAAATCCATGCATCGGCTTGGTACCCATTGCTCAGTGGTTAGGGTGCCGGCCCCATACACGGGCTGGCAGATTCAAACCTGGCCCTGGCCTGCTAAACAACAATGACAACTACAACAAGAAACATAGCTGGGCATTGTGGTAGGTGCCTGTAGTCCCAGCTACTTGGGAGGCTGAGGGGAGAGAATCACTTAATCCCAAGAGTTTGAGATTACTGTGAGCTGTGATGATATAGCACTCTACAGAGGGCAACACAGTGAGACTCTGTCTCAAAAAAAAAAAAAAAAAAAAGAAAAGAAAAGAAAAAGAACTCCATGCATTAATGACTGTCTTTTCCTCCTCCTACTGGATGACAGTCCTCACATTTTAGGCTTACTATAGAGCCATCTCTCCAGTGCAGCCCCTTCCACACTGTCCCAGCTCTGTGCCTGTTCTTGAGTGCCACTGTTCCCCCAACAGCATAAGGCATGAAGGGCAGGGTCAGATGGGACTTGTCTTTTTCGCCCATCTGCACTGAGGTTCATGAGGCTGGTTAAGCCCACATTGGCTGAAGAGGAGGGGGCTGTGGCCACTTTACTCCACTGGATCTTGGTGAGGTCCAAGAGACCGCCTTCCATTATCTGTTACGGTGGAAAGCTCAGTAGATGCTCTGTGGCAGGGGAGAAAAGAATTAGGGCAGACGTCCTCGAACTACAGCCTATGGGCCACATGCAGCCCTCCTAGGACATTTATCCGGCCCGCTGGGAGTTTTTGCCACCGCAGCCTGTCCTGCTTAGCAGCTGACTTGTCCTGGGGCCGGCAGTCCGGCCCTCCAATGGTCTGAGGGACAGTGAACTGGCCCCCTGTTTAAAAAGTTTGAGGACCCCTGAATTAGGGTATAAAAGTATAGCATTAATTTTATCTTTTAGGAGAAAGTAAAACTGCTCTTACAAATTGATGTAGGGGCTGGTGGGAATGCAAATTAATACGTTCTTTTTGGAAAGTCATCTGGAGAACACTTAGACATCTAAAAATAGACCTGCCATTCGATCCTACAACTCCATTATTAGGTATATACCCAGAAGAGAAATTCTTTTTTAAAAAGATTTCAGGAAATGTGTAGACATTGGGAAAACTATTTTGACTCTCTTATCCTGCTTCATCATTTGTAAAATGGAGTAATAAAGGAAATGGTATGTCTTTCACAGGATTCAGGATGAGATTAAATTAAATTAAATGCTGGTTAAGCATGTATCATGTTAATAAATCTTTATAAATATCATTTTTTCAAAAATGGAAAACTAAAGAGAGAATAATTGAATTTATAATAAAAAATGTTAGCCAATCTGAAGTGATTGTCTCTTGACCACTTTGTCAAAAATATGTAGCCCCAGCTCTGACCTCCCTCCCACACTCCTGCCACCATAGACTGCCTGCCACTTTTATTTGAATGTCTTACTGTCATTCCAAACTCAACCTGTATAAAATAGAACTTTTAAACCCTCTTATAATTCACCTACATTGTTTCTGGCAAAGATACATTTTGTTAGCCACTAGAAAAAAAATGACAATAACCACATTTCAGGAAAACTAGTGACCCCATTGGTCACTAATATGCCATTTGCCATGTAGCATTTGCAATTTCCAGAAATAATAATCTATTACTTAAGGTGACTCACTCTTTTTTCTCTGTGTATAATATTTGACAGTTAAGAACTCATCCTAGAAAAAGTGCTACTTACCTCATTACTGAGTATCACCATGGTCACCAGATGGCCCAGAGGAGTACTTCGGAGATGCCTGTAGTGATGGTATTCAGCAATGAGGTATGTAGCACTTTTTCTAGGATGAGTTCATGAACTTTATTGTCAGTAAATAATGTCAATTTTTCCTGGAAACATTTCACATTTACTCATTTTTTCTCATCTCCAATGGTAACACATTCCAGCAGGTACTAAATAGCTTTTAAAGGAATAAAGCAATAGACTCTTAACTGGGCTTCTTGTCTCTGGCTTTTCTCTTTCAATCCATTGTACTTGCTATAGGCATCCTCTTAACACACACTTCTCCTACATATCACTGCTGCTCAGAAGTCTTTAGTGGCTCCCCCGTGTGTGTCATTTATGAAAACTCTTCTACCTGTTGTCCAAGACTCTCTATGATCAAAATTCCCTTCCCAGGACCATCTCCCTTGCTCTCCTCCACATACAGCCTTCGGGTCCAGATATCCTCAGTTCCTTGCCAACACCCTGGTATGACATATTCATTTCTGCTTCTATTCCTTATGTGTTCTGAAATGATTTTATGCACATCCAACTAGTCATTTAAGTACTATGAATTGAGGGTTTCCTCAGAGTTGGCATGTTGAACACTATGGTGAACAAAAATAACTGTGGTCCCTGCCCTTATAGAGTGTGTGGTCTAGAGGGAGAGACCAACTGCTATTAAGTAATCACACAGATAAGTGAGAAATTATGACTGTGTTGAATGCCATAACAAAGAGGCACATAGTACTAAAAGAGAATAGGAGAATTTTATTTAAACAAAGAGGTGAGGGGGAGGAAGGGAAGCTGACAGCAGGTCAATTGAGCTGAATAATGAGCTAATTAGGCCAGGAGAGGTGAGAGACCCACCATGACAACCACAACAGACTCTAAAGCAAAGGTGGCTTTTATTGTGCATATCTACATATCAAAAATTAAAAATATTCAAGAAACTATATGTAACTATTTGAGGTATATTCCATATGTTACCTCAACTCTATGAGGTAGTTAATATTATTATTCTTACATTAGAAATGAAGGGATAGAAGGATAGAAAGTTTAGGTAATTTTTCCAAAGTCATTAATCATAGTAAATTTTTTTTTTATGAAAATTGCTTAGATGCTATACAGCAGGAAAAACATAAAGTATCATTATTTGACCTAGCATAATAACTGTATGAAAAGATTTACAGTCAAATGTATTCAAAAGTGTTAGCATTCAGGTTCTAACATTCTTATTTTTTTTGACCATTACAAATGTGAATGGTAAAAGTAAAGGGTATAAACTTGGAAACGGTAATTTAAAAAACTATTAAATAATTGTAGTTGACCTGTATAACAAATTATCATTCAGCCTTCCAACATAATATGGGTAACAAATTCTTGGCTAACACAAGAATTGTTCCAGAGTATTTTTTTTTTTTTTTTTTTTTTTTTTTTTTTTTGTTAAAGAGTGTAACTTTTTCGCCCACGGTAGAGTGCAGTGGAGTCACACCAGCAACCTCCAAAACCTGGGCTTAGGCAATTTTCTTGTCTTAGCCTCCAAAGTAGCTGGGACTACAGGTGCCTGCCACAGTGCCCAACTATTTTTTGTTGCAGTTTGGCCAGGGCTGGGTTTAGAACCCACCACCCTT
>CAUYQV010135441.1:0-19694 GCA_963574575.1 Galagoides demidoff
TTTTTGAGACGGAGCCTCAAGCTATCCCCCTGGGTAGAGTGCCATGGCATCACAGCTCATAGCAACCTCCAACTCCTGGGCTCAAGCGAGTCTCCTGCCTCCGCCTCCCAAGTAGTTGGGACCACAGGTGCCCGCCACAACACCTGGCCATTTTTTGGTTGCAGCCGTCATTGTTGTTTGGCGGGCCTGGGCTGGGGATTCGAACCTGCCACCTTAGGTGTATGTGGCTGGCGCCTTAGCTGATTGAGCCACAGGTGCCGAGCCACATGCTATCTTAATAAAGAGTATTTATTTATTATATTTTAGTTGAATTTAAGAGAAGAAAAAATTACAATAAATCTGAAGTAAAACTGAAAAAAAAAAAAAGACCAAGCTTTCTACCATAGCTCTCAAAGCTCCTAATGACCCGACTTCTGCCCTTCTCTCTCCCCAAATTCATGTGCTACTGTCCCTGTTCCTCATCATGATCCAGTCATGCTGGCTCATTTTCAGTTCTCACACTGAAATGCTTCCTCCTGCCTAGAATCTTTGCCTATATCTGTTAACCCATTTGCCCTTAACTGTCTGTCCTTTCCATTTTTCAACCTTTTACCTGATCAACACACAGTCAGTCAAATATGTATATGTTTTCTATTGCCGTGTAACAAATTACCATATACTCAGTTGTTTTAAACAAGTATTTATTATCTCACATAAATGTAAATTCAAAGTCTAGGTGGGCTCAGCTGGTTTCTCTACTCCAGGTTTGACAAGCCCCAAAATCAGGTGTTGGCAGAGCTGTGTTCTTTTCTTAAATTTTAGGGAGAATCCATTTCTAGGCCCATTCTGGTTATTGGTAGAATTCATTTCCAAGAGGTTGTAGCACTGAGAGCTATTTCCTGGCTAGCTGATAGCTAGGAGTCATTCTCAGCTTCTAGAGGTCGCCTACATTTCTTGCTTTGGGGTCCCCTCCATCTTCAAGCTGGCAATAGTATGTCAACTGCAAAGGTCATTTTGCCATGTAGTATGACACATTCGCAAGTTCTGGTTATTAGGGAATGGGCAGGGCATCTTTGGTAACACTTTTGTTACTACAAACTCCAAAGCTTTTCCTGATCTTTCTATTCAGTTCCTATAACTTTCCATCACAATATGATAGTGCTAAAACATCTGGCATGGTGACATCTCCACATTTTTAAGGAACATGGTTGCCATTTTTTCCTGTTTCCTTCACAACTAGGTGTGGTCGTGTGACTAAGTTCCTTCCAATTGAGTGTGAGTAGATGTGATATATGCAACTTCTCCTTCACTTGCTTAAAAATAAGTTGCTTATATAAATAAAGAACTTCCTGTCTTTCCCTATTCCCAGGAGACAAAATGCAAACATCAGGGATCTAGCTTTAACCATGCTGACAAAGTAATGTCTTGGGAGATGACAGAATAACAATATAAAAGAAATGTGGTTCTCTAAATGACCTCTCCCATGAGCAGAGCTATCCTACAAACCTGAACTTCTCACTTCAACTTTTTCAGATGGGAATTAAGTATGCAAGCATATCTTATTGAAGCTATAATTTGAGTGTTGTGAAGTCTATTTGTCAGAGCAGAAGAATCTTTGCATAACTAAAAGAACACTTACTACCATTTGTGTTTAGATAAAATTGCCTGTTCCCTCAACTCGAGTGGAAAGTCCATGAGAACAAGGAATATATCTGACTTATTTACTGCTATATCTACAGTATCTAGCCCAATGCCCATCACACGGTTGATGCTCAGTAGATATATGTTGAGTGAATCAAAGTGACATGTATGTGGATCTAGTAATTCCCTTTTTGATATTACAAATGTTGGCAGCTGCCATGAATGAATGAAATTGTTTGGGATGGACACTCTCCAATCATAGGTAAGTGTCAGAATCTGCTTTTAACCATTATTTTCTCATTGCCTATCCCCCAACCTACCTGCCTTTGCAGCTACTTCTTCACTGGATAGTTTATTCTCAAAGTCCTTGGGTTGGAAGGCTATACACCCTGCCTAAAAACAGTTTTCAATTTAGTTATGCTGTGAGTTTCCATTAATACTAATTTTTTTTAATTGAATGGTAACTATGTACATTAATACACTTCTGGGGTACAGTGTGGGGTTTTCACATGCAATCCGAAATACTTCCATCAAACTGATCAACACAGCCTTCATGTCATTTTCTCAGTTATAGTTTTAAAACAGGCAAAATCTAAAAGCCCTAGAAGAGAATCTGTTTCTTAAACAGATTCCTTGCCATTTCCAGCTTCTAGATCTTTCTCACGTACTTTGACTTGTGCCCCCCTTCCTCCATCTTCAAGCAACATTGCATCTCTCTGCACCTTTCTTCCATAGTTACATCGTCTTCTGAATATCTGCCTCTGACCCCATTCCACTTTTAAAGATTCTTGTGATTTTGTTTGATCCACTCTAATAATCCAAAATAATCTCCCTATTTTAGAGTCAACTAATTAGCAACCTTAATTCTCCTTTGCCATGTTCACAGATTCAGAGAACATTATTCTGCCTAGTGTGTGTACAATCTTCAAAGTTTCACGTCCTAAAGATCTATTGAGCTTTAACTCATGATGTGATATTAAACATTCTTTCATCTACTGAAAAGCAATCATTAGATCCCAACAGGACAATTTGTTTACTGGTATATTAAATTTTAGCAATTAGTTTCTGTGAACAGTAAACCAGAGTTGGGTTTACAGAAATTAGTATCCTTTAAATTCACTGGCTTGTCATTTGACAAATAAGAAAATTGAGGCCAGAGATATCAAGTGACTTTCCCAAGGACCCAAAGCTAGTAAGTGGCAGAACAGGAATTCAAACGTAGGTCCTGCTATGATACAAAGCTCATGGCTTTTCTAGTACACCATTTCCTCACCAATAATAGCTACTTCTAGGGCCTAATTCAAATGCTTGTGATTTAGACATAATTTGTTTCTTTGGAACATCCACTTCTTACGGACTGTCTTGAAAATTCAAATCCATGCAGTGGAGCCAACACATTGCAGAAGATATTTGACATTCAATGTATTTAAAATGTGTAGTTTCCATTAAGCAAAAGTGATTAACCTCAGTGGTCCCTAACCCAGAATGCTTCTTAACTTTGCTGAAAGGTCAGTTTAAATCAGTCCCTATAATCTTTTTTTTTTTTTTTTGAGATGGAGCCTCAAGCTATCCCCCTGGGTAGAGTGCCATGGCATCACAGCTCACAGCAACCTCCAACTCCTGGGCTCGAGCGAGTCTCCTGCCTCCGCCTCCTAAGTAGCTGGGACCACAGGCGCCCGCCACAACGCCCGGCCATTTTTTGGTTGCAGTCATCATTGTTGTTAGGCGGGCCTGGGCTGGGGATTCGAACCCGCCACCTTAGGTGTAGGTCAACAGCTGCTGCAAGTTGTTATCTAGAAAGTCCATCCCAGTTTACTATCTCATCCAAGTCCATTTCCCCACATCCTTGCCAACACTCAAATAATCTTTGAAGTTTTTCCCAATCTGAAAGATTAAGAATGATACTGCACTGTTTTAATTTGCATTTACTTAGTCAGTACTGTATTTGAACATCTCTGCTCATGGGTATGTGGTAATTAGCCTCCACCAATGGCACCAGTTCTTACTTCCTGAGACTTAAGCCATTGTGTAGTCCCCTCTCACACTGATTGGGGCTAACTTGTGCAACCCCTAGGATAGTGCAGAAATGATAAAATATGAAGGCATGAACTCATCATGCCTTCTACCCTGAGCTGTTTTTAGATCTCTCACTTTGAAGGAAGCCAGCCTCCATTACCTGCAGAACAATCAAGCAGTCCTGTGGGTAGGTGCCACTGGCCAGGAACTCAGGTCTCCAGTCAAGAATCACAATTAACTTCCCAGGCATATGAGTGAACCCCCTTGGAAGTGGATCCTGTTGCCCCATCAAATCTTGAGATGACTGCAGCCTTGGCTGACCTATCTACTACAGTCTAAGTGGCTCCTAGATTTGTGACCTACAGAAATTGTGGGAGATAAGTATTTGTTGCTTTAAGCAGCTAAGTTTTGGATAATTTGTTATGTATAGATATATAGAAATAAATATATAGTATGTATATATATACACATTAATACATTTTTGTTTATTTGCATTCTTCTGGGAATTGCCTGTTTGTACTGTGTCCATTTTTCTGTCGAGCCATTAACAAAAATTATGTAGCTATTCTTTACATATAAACTGTATGTTAGGCTAGGTGCAATGACTCATGCCTGTAATCCTAGCATTTTGTGAGGCTGAGGGGGGAGGATCACTGGAAGCCAAAAGTTTGAGATCAGACTAAGTAATGCAGTATCTCTTCAAAAAATAGAAAAATTAGTTGGGCATGGTGATAGGCACCTGTAGTACCAGCCACTCAAGAGGCTAAGGAAGGAGGATCCTTTGGGGTTTTTTTTGCAGTTTTTTTGGCTGGGGCTGTATTTGAACCTGCCACCTCCAGGATATGGGGCAGGCGCCCTACTCCTTTGAGCCACAGGCACCACCCAGGAAGATCCTTTGAATCCAGGAGTTTGAGGCTGCAATGAACTATGATGATACCATGGGATTCTATCATAGGCAACAAAGTAAAACTCTATCTAAAAAAAAATATCTCCCAAACTATCTCAGTTTACTGAATTGCTTCTAAACATTATAGTCATTAGTGTATATGAATTTCAAATCCTTACCTAGACTAAAACATATTTATTTCCCTTAATGTCTTTGACATTTTGTATATCATGTAGTAAGAAGACTTTGTCAACGTATATTTTTTCCTATATTTTATGGCTCTTTTTTTTTTTAGCAGAGCTTTTTACTGTATGTGTATATATGGAATTCATTTAAAAAAAATCCATTTTACTGGCAGGGCATGGTGGCTCATGCCTGTAATCCTAGCACTCTGGGAGACCAAGGTAGGTGGATTGCCTGAGCTCATGGGTTTGAGACCAGCCTGAGCGAGAGTGAGACCTCCGTCTCTAAAAATAGCTGGTGGTTGTGGTGGGCACCTGTAGTCCAGCTACTTAGGAGGCTGAGGCCAAAGAATCGCTTAAGCCCAAGAGTTTAAGGTTGTGAGCTATGACACCATGGTATTCTACCAAAGGCAACAAAGTAAGACTCTGTCTCAAAATAAATAAATAAATAAAATCAATTTTACTTTTCTTCCAACTGGATAACAAATTATTCCCACACTATTTATTAAATAACTCATTTTTAGCTCCCGTGGATTTGAAATATGACCACTGTTTTATATACTACATGCTCAGATATTTAGGGATCAATTTCTTGGCTATTTAATTCTGCTCAAGGATCATCCTAATTAAATTACTATGGCTTTTATGCTTTTATTATGTTTTTATGTCCTATAAGGTAACTTATTCCTTCATTCACTTTTTTTCTTTTTAAAATGAATTTTAAAACCAGCTTGTCACATTTCTTAGCATTTCTTGATTATATTAACACATTTCTTGATTACATTAGCTTTTAAAATATTTTGGTGAAAACTTAACATTGATTGTTGTCATCCAGAAACATGATATAACTGTTATTCAGGTCTTTTTTTTTTTTTTGAGACAGAGTCTAACTTTGTTGCCCTTGGTAGAGTGCTGTGGCATCACAGCTCACATCAACCTCAAACTCTTGGGCTCAAGAGATTGTCTTGCCTCAGCCTCCCGAGTAGCTGGAACTACAAGCTCCAGGCAGAACATCCAGGTATTTTTTTAGAGATGGGGTCTTGCTCTTGCTTGTGCATGTCAAACCTGTGAGCTCAGGCAATCCACTTGCCTTGGTTTCCCAAGTGCTGGGATCATAGGCATGAACAACCTCGCCCAGCCTTATTCAGGTCTTTAATATATTTCAAAATATAATATATAAAAATATATTATAAAATATATTTTCTTATATTTTATAGCTCTTTTTTCTTAGCAGAGCATTTTACCCTATGTGTATATACGGAATTCATTTTCAAAAATCCATTTTACTGGCTGGGTGTAGTAGCTCATGCCTGTAGTCCTAGCACTCTGGGAGGCTGAGGCAGGTTGATCGCCTAAAATTTTAAGTTTAAATTTTTTTTCATATAAGTTTTGCATATTTTTTGTTAAGTTTATCCTCAGATATTATGAGTTTTTAAAGTTATTATTAATGAAATCATTTTGTTTGCCTACATCATTTCCTAATTGGTTAAACTTGATTTGTAACAAAGCTATTATACTTGAAAAATCTATTGATTTTTATTTGCTGATTTAATATTTGACACCTTATAAAACTCTTTTATTAGTTCTAATAATTTTTTTAGTAGATCCTGTTTTATATAGATGATCACTTCATCTACAAATAACCTTAGTTTTCTTTCATTTAATCCAATATCTATACTTATTTCTTTTGTCTTATTGCACTGCCTAGAACCTCTAACAAAATTACAAATTCATTTGACACTAGAATGAATGATGTTGAATACAATACTTGCTGTGGGATTATGTAGTTAACTGCTATGATTTGAATGTGTCTCCCAAAGTTCGTGTGTTAGAAGCTTAACCCTAAATGCAATTGTGTTGCCAGGTGAGGCCTCCTAAGAGGTGATAGGTGATAAGGGTGGGGCTCTCACAAGTGGATTAAAGTAGTTTTCTTGGGAGTGAGTCATTTATGAGAGCAGGTTGTTATAAAGTGATCCTGGTCCCAAAATTGATCTTGGCCCCTTGTGCTCTCCTTTTCACATTCTCTCTTGCCCTTGTGCCCTTCCACTATGGGATGGCCCCCCCAGATGTCAGCACCGTGTTCTTGGACCTCTCACACTCTAGCACTGTGAGCTAAATAAACTTGTATTCTTTGTAAATTACCCAGACTGTGATATTAATCGTAACAGCAGGAAATGGGCTCAGATATTGGCCTTATCAAAAAACAGTTTTCTTGCTATTTTTAGTGTAAGAATTAGGAATAGGTATGAAGTTTTATTAATTTTTTTCTGGATCTATTTCAGATTTTTTTTTCTTTTCTAATCTGATGACCTTGAGAAATACATCAACAGATTTGCTAATGTTTAATCATCCTTATATTTCTTGGCTCTTACTTTCTCATGATATGTGGTATGTCTTATAACTGATGAATGTGTAATAATTTTATTTATATGTGTATTAGAAATTTTTACTAAAATATAAGTTGGAGGGCGGCACTTGTGGCTCAGTGGGTAGGGTGCCAGCCCCATATACCGAGGGTGGTGGGTTCGAACCCAGCCCCGGCCAAACTGCAACAAAAAAATAACTGGGCATTGTGGCAGGCACCTGTAGTCCCAGCTACTCAGGAGGCTGAGGCAAGAGAATCACCTAGGCCCAGGAGTTGGAGGTTGCTGTGAGCTGTGTGACGCCACAGCACTCTACTGAGGGAGAGAGAGTAAGACTCTGTACAAAAATAAAAAAATAAAATACAAGTTTGGTATTTAAAGCAGTTTATCACTCAGTTTGCTGAAGTATATTTTTATGTAATACTAGGTAAATGTGGTATTTTTAGTGTAAGGGCTTTATACTCAGATTTCAGCAGAATTTTATTTTGGTTATATAAATTGTTTTATTAATAGATACCACCTGTTCAATGGCTTTTTAAAAGTTTATTTATTTTTAAATTTATTTAATAGTAATGGGGTTTCATGACTGGAGGCATGAGCCACTGTCCCAGTATTATCTTGTATACGTGGTTGCCATATATTTTTTTTAATGTTTTGAGAGAAAGATATTTACCTGGCCTGTCACAGACTGTGGAGTTGAACTAAAAGATATGCGGGAACAACAGGATAATAGATTTGTTTTGTTCCCTTACTTTGATGCTCTTTTCTCCCTTTCCTTAGTAGTTAAAAGACTCACAGAATTTGGTTAGAAACTCAGCTCTTCCAGTTATTGGCTAGTAATTTCATAGTTATTTATCCTCTCTAAACTTTAATTATTCCAGCTGTAGTCACTGAAATTTTAACTATTCTGTTTAAGGCTGGGCTGATAGACCTCAAGAACACACCCACACATTGATAGCCTATATATATTTTCAGCAAAAGGAAAGCAAATTATACACAGCTATTATTGAGATACAGCAAACAGTTGTTTTTTTTTTTAGAGACAGAGTCTTACTTTGTCACCCTCGGTAGAGTGCTGTGGCATCACAGGTCACTGCAACCTCCAGCTCTTGGGCTTAGGTGATTCTCTTGCCTCAGCCTCCTGAGTAGCTGGGACTACATAGCAAATAGGTTTTATTTGGACTTCAGATCTCCATGGACTCACACATTTCTGCCTTTTAAGTCCAATGGGCAAATGGTGAGCCATGCCATTACAAAAAGTTACATGCCAGACTACTGGCAGGCTGATGTAGAAAGATAGTTTACAAAGCATATTAAAAGCCTGATCATGTCCGGCACCCTAGTAGGCTGAGGTGGGAAGGCTGCTTGAGGTCTGGAGTTTGAGACCAGTCTGATGAAGAGTGAGACTGCCATTTCTAATAAAAATAGAAAAAAACTGGCTGGGCCTGGCGGCAGGTACCTGTAATCCCAGCTACTCCAGAGGCTGAGGCAAGAGGATTGTTTGAGCCAAGGTGTTTGCCGTATAATGGTGCCACTGCAGTCTAGCCAAAGTGACTGAATCTGCCTTCCTCAGCCTCCCGAAGTTCTGGGATCGCAATTATGAGCTACTGCATAGCATCCTGGCTCAGGGAACTTGATTATCAAGTTACTCAGGTAAGAGTTGAGTTTCCTTGCTTTCACTAGAACACAGAGAATAGAAACAGCTCTGTTGGAGGTAACTTGTGGGTGACTGAGAAGAGACCCCAGTCAGCCAGGAAGGAAGGTAACCTAGCTAGTGGTTACTAACTACACTTAGTTCAGTCTGTGCTTGAGGGCAGCGGGTGTTTCAACTTAGCAAACTCTAGAGTTTATGATGGGACCCTAAGTCGTGAAACAAAAGAAATGGGCGTCTTGTTTCTGGAACTTGCCTGGTGTGGACCCTGCAAAGCCTTCTCCATGAGCCTCCCTTGAAGATCCATCCTCCCAAACCAGCACTCGGCTGGCAGCTCCATATATGCTCTCCTCTCAAAACTCCATGACCTAGCTGTGGGCTGATTCAGCCACTGGTCCTTTTCTCTTCCTGTCAGCACCTCCTCATTACTAAACAGCTCGGTGGACTCTCTGCTGTCTTAGAGTCCAGCTTGCAGTTCACCTTGGGCCTCTAGTGACTATGGCATTGTTTAGTGTGATTTATCTGCCTTACTGACTAGGTTTTAGGGCAGGTACGTTTTTTTAATAATCTTGTCATGTCCAGGCATGGTGGCTCTTGACTGTAATCCCAGCACTTTGGAAGGCTGAGGCGGGAGGATCGCTAAGGTCAGGAGTTCGAGGCTGCCGCGAGCTATGATCGGCTTATGGCACTCCAGCGTGAGCAGCAGAAACAGACCGTGCCTCAAAATAAAGAAAAAATAATGGCCTCAGCTGGGACACTCAACCTTTTAGGTACTTTCAAGCTACTAGTTCCTGGTTCCCACCTTTTATTGAATCTTCTATTTTTTTCTTATAGTTAGAAAGCTCTTTGCAGTTAGTTAGAAGCAGCTTTTTAGAAATGGAGCCCGAAACAGGAGCGTTTATCTCAGTGACCCGCCAACTCTCGGGCTCTGTAGCACAATACCATTCCTAGGTTCACAGCTAACTCCGACGAAGACCCCGACCCTCGAACAGAAAGGAGATAGGAGAGTCTTCGTAAAAGTTGGAGGGTTCATTGCTATCAATATCCTTCGGGGGTAAAAACAAAAATTCAACCAACGAAAGCAAAATTATAAAGCTCCTTACTATTCTATTCTTTTCTCTCTTGCAAACTGCAAGGTCAGCGCCCTGCGGAGCCCCCCGGGCAGGGAGCGGCGGGGCGCGGCCCGGGCGGCGCGGGCTCGGCGGCGCGCACACCCCTCTCGGGCGGACTCGGGTCTGCAGGCCCCGCCTCCCCGGGCCCAGCTGATCTCCGCCGCCCACTAGGCCCGAAACCCAGGCGCCCGGAGCCCTGCGCCCTCTGTCTCCCGGCCCCGGCTCCGGCCCCGGGCACGCCCCAGCGCGGCGGCCGGCGGGCTCGGCCGGCGGATCCGGGTCGGGGCCGCGCAGCCTCGGGCCGGCGGGCGCCGGGAACGGGAGGCGGGGCGGGGCGGCCGGGCCGGGGGGCGGAGCGGCGGCCGCGGCCGAGCGCCCGCCCCCCGCTCGCCCTCCGCCGGCCGGCCGGCGCGGCCATGGAGGTCTACATCCCGTCCTTTCGCTACGAGGAGAGTGACCTGGAGCGGGGATACACGGTAGGCGAGGGCCGCGGAGGGACAGGGCCCCGCGAACCGGGCCTGCGGCGCTGCGCCCGGGGTGTCCCCGGCCGCTGCCGCTCCGGTGCGGGGTCTCCTCGCTCCTCTCTCCCCTCCCCCGGCCCCGGGGAAGGGCCGTGCCCTGCCGCGGTTGTCAAGGAAACAGGCGCCCCTCCCTGGCGCGGCGGCCGCGGGCGTCCCCCGAGCCCCTGGGTGCCATCCCTTCCTGCTCCCGGCCTCGGGGCAGGAGCGCGGGCAGCCCGGCGCTTGGCCGCCGCGCTCGCCCTTCTCCCCGCCGCCCGCCCGCTGGAGATGGGCTCTGTTCGCTGCCAGCGCAGCTGCCCCCTTAGTCCAGACTCAAGTAGCTTCGCTGCAGGTTCATGCTAGCTTCCAAGTTCTGTACAATTGGTTCAGCTAGAAAACATGTTACTGTTTAAAAAATCATCCTTTGTAGCTGTTTATTAGCCATAGTAAACAGATGTGTTGATTTTAGATGCTTTCCAAAGTTTGTTTTTCTTTTTTCCCAGTTGTGCAGTGCCATGAAATTGCAAAATCAGTCCTTGTTGGGCACTTGTTTCATAGATGGGGCTGTGCTCGCCCAGAGATGGGAAACTGGACCCTGCTCTTAAGAGCGAAGGAGTGGGCATTGACCAGAGCATGGGCTCTTTTGGGTAACAAGTTTATTTAGTGAACTGTTGGTGTTGATTTCTCATGAATTTAAACATTTTGACCTAGACAGTCATTGCTAGTGGGGAAGATGTCAGAGGGTGGGTAGACCTTGGAAGAATTTATTTCCACTTGTTGAAGAACGGATTAGGGTTGGAGAGCATTTGAGGAGAGCAATCTGAAAGGTTTTTTTTTTTTAATTTATAGCCAATTAAAAAAAATTATAGCCAATTAACTAACTTGGTAAGCACCAGTTACTTTAATCTGGCAGAGAAGTATTTTAATCCCTCTCCCCCTCCTCTAAATATTACTGGTATTTGGTGACAGTCTATAGGACCTTTGTGTTTTCGTAGCAAGGACTACACTATGCTCTCAAACGAAGATTTGAAATTAAAAACAGTGGTTAAAAAAGAAGTCCAGAAAGTATATAGGATTTTAGAATTAAGTCGACTGCTGGGTCCAAGTGTCCTGAGATAAGTACTAACTTAAAGTACTTTCCATGGGGGAGGAGACTGCAAGAGAGGGGAGTTGTGCTATGTGGGTGGTGGTTATTTATATAAATAATCTTTTCCATCGCCTTAACATTTGCTTAAGTATTCTGTCTCTTCTTTAAAAAAAAAACAAGACTGAACTTAAATTTGAGTCCACTCAAGACTTTTTTTTTTGCTTGCTTTGTCTAAGTCTCCTAAGCCTAAAACCTTGGTTCATTCTTCCTGGTATCTCACCTCTCCCATCAGCATCCTCAATAATCATGGATAGGCTGCTGTTTGGGGAGCTTTCTTTGGGAATCAGAAGATAAAAAGGCCACTTGTTAGGGGCCTTGATTTTTGGAGAGAAGATGAAGTTTGTCTCAGTAGTCCAAGCTAAATGTTAATTACCAGAAATAAGCACTTTGAAATAGATTATAATTAAGGCTCATTGCCCATTATTGATTTTCTTCTACTAGAGAATCTGTGCTCTTTAAAGTTTACTTGAGGCTGGGTGTGGTGTCTCGTGCCTGTAATCTCAGCACTCTGGGAGTCCAAGGCGGGTGGATTACCTGAGCTAAGGAGTTCAAGACAAGCCTGAGCAAGTGTGAGACCCCCATCTCTAAAAATAAATAAATAAATAAAATAGCCATGCTACTTGGGAAGCTGAGGCAGGAGGATCCCTTGTGCCCAAGAGTTTGAAGTTACTGTGAGCTGTGATGCCATTGCACTCTATAGAGGGTGACAAAGTAAGATTCTGTCTCAATTAAAAAAAAAAACAACAACACATAACTCATTTAGTTTGGGAGCCAAACTGCTAAAATATATTTTGAGGTTTTTTTTCCTTTGTGAATTTGTGAAGCAGTTGTTAATATTTTCCCCCCCAAGCAATTAATTTTAAAATTGTACAGCAGTTGATTCGTCCAGCAAATATTAACTAAGCACCTGCTGTGTGTCTCTATTATAGGTGCTGAGAACATAGCAGTGAGTAATATTTCAGTGTGAAAATAATTAAAAGATATCTCAGTTTTTAAAATAAGAAACTGGTAAAATAATGCATACCTGAGTAAAAAAAAAAACAAAGCGATTACGTTTGTGTTTAAATTTAAAAAGCATCCCAACAATTTAAAAAAAAAAGCACAGACATATAAAAAAAATTTAAAAAGCATTATATCTCATTCTAACAAATTCATTGATCAGATGTTTAAAGTAGAAACAGATGGTTTCTCCTTTCTGCTTCTAGTCTCCTGCTCCCAGAGATGAAGTACAGGGATTTATCTTAGAGGTTTTTTCCCCTACACTCTGAAAACATATTTTAAAAAAATAATAAATGGCAAGCTTTTACAACTACTGTCATCCTACAACTTCTGGACATCTTTCAGTGTTGCTGTGGAGAGGTCTGCTTCCTCTATCAGTGAAGGACTCTTCCATAGTAAGGTACTATGATTTGTTTACCCAGGTCTCTGTGATGGCCATTGACACTTGTTTCTAATTTTTAGCAACTGTATCTAACGTTAAAGAGGCCTTTGTCCATACTTTTTTAATGCCAACTACTGTGATTTCTGTAGAACATTAACTAGAAGTATTTCTAGTCTTTTAAGGCTTTAATAGGTAATGTGCAATTATTATTCAAAAAGTTTATGTAAATTTATGCCCCATGTGCCAGTTTATTTACTTTCAATGAGTGAATTGTTGCCCTTTAGGCACTTGAGGATTTGCCCTAGACTTGAACTGTGTCGGTGGGCATTTAAAAGATGGAAAGTTTTTGTTCCTGTCTATAGGGAATCTCACCCTGTCCAGGAGCGGTTCCCCTCCAGGCAGGAAGGGTTAGGGTACTCAGGGCCCTGAGTGAGGGGACAGTTCTGCTCTGCTGGGTGGTTATGCTGGTGTGGGGGTTGGGGTGCTTAGAAATGCTGACTTTGAAATCTGGTTAGAGTTTTGCTGGGATTGTGAATTTTAGAAAGAGGAAATGCAAAATGTGATTTCAGAAAAAAGGCCTTTTAAAACTCAGCTATACCAAAAGGGGTGGGGGCACTTATAAATCAGTTTTTTTTACAAATAAATAGAAAAGGATATTGTAGCAAAATGCAGATGGAGTCAAATGGCCCTGCTTCCTGGGAAAGTTTTTCTTTTCTGCCACCTCCCCACCCCCATATGGGAATAGTTTACTTGTTTAATACCTGTTTCCCTGCTAGACTGTGTACTCCTTGAGGCTAGGAATAGTGTTCTTCTCCATTGTTGTATCTATTACGGGACCAGTCACGTAGTAATAACTCAATACAAATCTCTAGAATAAGTAATAAGTCCTTAAATCTTCATAGGAGGAGAAAATCAGAAAAGCAGTGGTCCTAAAGCAGGGAAGCAGCTCATGGGGATGGATGGGGCCGGGTTCAGATTGCAGACTGAAAGTTTGAGTAAATAGCAGGGATTGTGCAGAGTGATTCCAGAAGGAGAGAAAAGGTGGGAAGCTAGATCTCTAGTCTTGAGGGCTGTAAAAGGAGTATGGACTTTAACCTCTGGCAGGGTGCCTATGTTGAAAGGTCTCAAGGAAGGAAATAACATGATTAGCTTTGCATTTAGAAAGATGACTTCCCGCACCCCGCCTGGGTTTTGGCCGGGACTGGGTTTAATCCTACCACCTCTGGCATATGGGTTCAGCACCCTACTCCTTTGAGCCACAGTTGCTGCCCAAATGACTCGTTTTTTGTTGTTTTTTTTTTTTTTTTTTTGAGACAAAGTCTGACTTTATTGCCCTCCATAGAGGGCTTTGGCGTCACAGCTCACAGCAACCTCCAACTCCTGGGCTTAGGAGATTCTCTTGCCTCAGCCTCTTGAGTAGCTGGGACTACAGGTGCCCGCCACACGCCTGGCTGTTTAGAAAGATGACTTTCTTAGTTCCTGCTACTAGGTAGTTTATAAACAGAAATTTATTTCTCTCAGTTTTGGAAGCTGGGAAATTCAAGATCAAGGTGCTAGCAGATTGTATCTGATGAGGGCCCCTTTTCTGGTATATGATGTTGCCTGCTTGCTGTGTTCTCATGTGGGGGAAGGGACAGAGATCTCTCTTGGGCTGGGCATGATAGGAGGCCAGTGTGGGAGGATCCAGACTGCCCTGAACAAGAGTGAGATCCTGTGATGAATGTGTGTAGTCCCAGCTACTGGGGAGGCTGAGGCAGAAGGAACGCCTGAACCCAGGAGTTTGAGGTTGCTGGGAGCTAGGCTGATGCCACGGCACCCTACCAAGGGCAACCATGGGCAAAAGAGTGAGACTGTGTCAAAAAAAAAACTTTTTTCCATGGATCTAGTTTATAAGGGCATTAATCCTATTTACAAAGGGCTCTGTCCTCATGACCTAATCACCTCCCACAAAACTCCTCCTTCTAATCTTATCACTTGGGGTTGGAATTCCAAGTGTAAATTTGTAGGAGACACAAATAATCTGACCACGATGGCCCTGAAGTGCTTGTCATTTAAGAGACACTTGCAGATGACCGGGAGGGAGCGATGAAGTCCTGAATCAAGGCTTTAGCATCTCCAGTACCTGGGACCGAATGTTCCACAGCAGCAAGGAGACTTCATTGCACACCTGCTGAGTTTTATTTTTCTTTCTTTCTTTTATTTTCTTTTTAGTTGAGATAGAGTCTCATTTTATTACCCTCGGTAGAGTGCTGTGGCATCACAGCTCACAGCAACTGCCAACTCCTGGGCTTAGGTGATTCTCTTGCCTTAGTCTCCCGAGTAGCTGAGACTATGGGTGCCTGCCACAACGCCCAGCTACTTTTTTGTTGCAGTTTGGCCGGGGCTGGGTTCGAAGCCACCACCCTCAGTATATGGGGCCGGCACCCTACTCACTGAGCCACAGGCACTGCCCACACCTACTGAGTTTTTGGCAATGAATGCAGGCATTTGATTTTGAAGTTCGGGGTAGATAAAGGTCTGGGTTAGAAATGTGGCTTTAAGGGGACATTCAGTGTAAATAATGGAAACAAACAAACAAAACACCTGTGGAGTGAAGGAGGAGGGAGAACCCAGGGCAAAATCTTAGAATTTGCATGAGGAAAGATGTCCCAGCCCAGAATCCAGAAGGAGAAGGAAACCGGGGGTATGAGGCTGGAAAAAGGAAGGGTGGAGACTGCTTTAGAGAAAGTACTGACCAGATTTTGCTGAGTGGTCTTACAAGATGAGGGTGGAGAGCACTCAGTCTGAGACCTGTCAATACTAGATCTCATTTGCCAGTTTAGGCTGGTGTTTTTAATTTTAAGATACATTGTTGGTGAAAACAGTAAAACTAGAATTACTACATAGGTAACAACACAGAAGTTTGACTGTATTAGATTTCAGTTTTCATAACAGTAAAAATGAAAGTGTGAATTAGATCCAAGTCCATTTTATTTATTTATTTTATTTTATATTTTTGTAGAGACAGAGTCTCACTTTAGCACCCTTGGTAGAGTGCTGTGGCGTGACACAGCTCACAGCAACCTCCAACTCCTGGGCCTAGGCGATTCTCTTGTCTCAGCCTCCCGAATAGCTGGGACAATAGGCACCTGCCACAATGCCCAGCTATTTTTTTGTTGCAATTTGGCCGGGGCCGGGTTTGAACCAGCCACCCTTGGTATATGGGGCCGACTCTACTCACTGAGCCACAGGTACTGCCCAATCCAAGTCCATTTTAACTAACTGTCCATGACTGACTGCATGTGTTATGCTTATAAAAATATATCTTCTTGGGATCTGGAATCTATCACTGATTTATTTGTTGTATGTTTAGCCATATATTATGCTCTTCAGTATATAAGGAGCTTTATATATACCCATATATAGGATCATAATATTGTGATATATGTAGTTTTGGTTTTCATGGATTAAAATAGAAAAATTGAACAGTGTAACAAACTACCATTTACCCATTACTCACCTTCAGTATTTTACAGTTCTTACTTTATTCACCTCCCTTTCCCCCCATCTTTCTTTTTTTTTAATTCTAGAGTACTTTAAAGTAAATTCAAGACGTAATTTTACCTGTGAATATTTCACTATGAATGTCTGACAGGTGGAAACCATATTCAAAATATAAATATTACCACAAAATTATCAATACCTTAATGTCCAATTCCCAATTGCTTTTGTTGTTTTTAACATAACTGAAATGTAAATACTTCCTTGCGGCTCTGCGCCTGTGGCTCAAGCGGCTAAGGCACCAGCCACATACACCTAAGGTGACAGATTCGAATCCAGCCCAGGCCCGCCAAAACAACAATGATGGCTGTAACCAAAAAATAGCTGGACGCTATGGCAGGCACCTGTGGTCCCAGCTACTTGGGAGGCTGAGACAGGAGAGTCACTTGAGCCCAGGAGTTAGAGATTGCTGTGAACTGTGATGCCACAGCATTCTACCCAGGGGATTGCTTGAGGCTCTGTCTCAAAAAAAAAAAAAATACTTCCTTGGAATTAACAATTCCAGTAGGGCAGCACCTGTGGCTCAGTGGGTAGGGTGCCAGCCCCGTATACTGAGGGTGGTGGGTTCGAACCCTGCAACAAAAAATAGCCAGGCGTTGTGGTAGAGACCTGTGATCCCAGCTACTTGGAAGGCTGAGGCAAGAGAATCTCCTAAGCTCAGGAGTTGGAGGTTGCTGTGAGCTGTGATGCCATGGCACTCTACCGAGGCTGATAAAATGAGACTCTGTCTTTAAAAAAAAAAAAACAAAAAACAACCATTCAGTAGAACCTCCAGGGTTGACCTCCTCTTTACATGACCACCCCTTAAGTTGATCTGTATTTTCACAGGCTGGACATGCACCACATGTACAGATCAATATTGTAGGCTTAGTTCTTTACGCTGATCATCTCATGTTGACCAGTTTGTTACAGTCCCTTGGGTGGTCAACCTACAGAGCTTCTGTACTCGCATTTTATTGTTGTGAGGTTGCTATTTTATTATATATTTGTAAGAATGAGGCTAAGAGTTGAGGGAGTCTGGCAATCGGAGAGTGGTCCACCTATCTCCATTGCTTTCATCTTCAGAGTAGCTTCTACCTGGTGGCAAATGGTGACAAAATTACAACATTTTAAAAATGATACTACAGCATCCAGAAGAAGAGAGGGCATTTTTTTTTTTTTTATATAGGAAAGGTACTTTTTTTACCCAGGAGCAAATAAATCTCATCAATCCCCAGTTGGTTTCTCAAACCATCCTACTGCCAGGACAATTCAGGGGAATATGCCAGTTTTCTGAGGCCAGGATTATCTGCACGGATCACTGTGGCAAAAAGGATACTTCAGCTTGACAGAGTTAGGAAGAGCTGGCAATAGGTCAGTGCGTTTCTGCCACTAACCCCTCAGGCACCGCAATGGGAGAAGGGCAGCAGGATATCAGGGAGACCACAGTGTCCACACAACATCTTTCACATCCATTCCCAGCACGCACGATGAAGGCGGCCTTTGTTTGGCAGGGAGATAGCTGGCACTGTGCCTCATTTGCGGTAAGCTCATAGCAGAAGCCCACGTTAAATATTTGCTGAATGATTAAATCAAGCATGTGTAAGATAGGTTCCTTATTCTTAAGGACAAGAAATACAGCTCAAAAACATTCTCCTTGACCATTAGCAAACTTAACAACAGTGCATTCATTTAAAAGTCTAAACAGATACAAGAGGATTGAATTTTGGAAATGCAGTGCTTAGGAATTTGAGGGCAGAAGTAAGTTTGTTTTCACTGAGCTAGAAATATGTTTTAGTCTTTTAGTAGTTGTTTGAAATTTGTGTATTCTTTCAAACTAAATTTTTAATTTCGAAATTATTTTAGATTTGCATAAAAGTTGGAAAGTTAGTAGAGAGAGTTCCTGTATAGCCCTCTGTTTTCCCTGTTGTTAATGTAACCGCATTAACCAGGCTACACTTGTCAGAATCAGGAAGCTAACACTGATTCACTGCTCTTAACTAATCTCCAGACTTTATTTGATGGTCACTAGCTTTTCTGCTAATGTCCTTTTTCTGTTCCAGGATCCAATCTGAGATACCATTTTTGCATTAATCTGCTTTGACCTGATACTAAGTTTGTGGTCCACATTGTAGCATTGCTATGCCTCAAAAATGAAGCATGTATATTATTATAGATGAACCTGTACAGATCAAATTAAATTTTGGTGATTTCAGATGCTTCCTGGGTAGTTTTTGCCATTTGAGCTTATTAATAATATCTACCCGTGTATGATGGAAGCCCACGTTGCCTAATGGTCAGAGGCACAGGCTGTGGTCTCACGCTGATTAAGAGGTCAAGGCTGGGCACAGTAGCTTGCGCCTGTAATCCTAGCACTCTGGGAGGCTGAGGCTGGTAGATTGCTTGAGCTCACTAGTTCCAGACCAGCCTAAGCAAAAGCAAGAACCTGTCTCCACTAAAAATAGAAAAACTGAGGCAAGAGATTGCTTGAGCCCACGTGATCAAGAATTTGAGGTTGCTGCGAGCTATGATGCTACCGTACTCTACTCAAGAGAACAGCTTGAGATTCTGTCTCAAAAATAAATAAATAAATAAAATAAGAGTGCAAGCTACTTAATCCCATTGTGCCTTATTTTTCCTCATCTATGAAAGTGGATGATCTGTAAAAGGGTACCTATCTCATAGGGTTGGTTTGACAATTAAATGAGATAATGCTTACAAAGGGCCAGGAATGTTCTACCTTTTTTTGTATTTATTATTATTTCAACTACGGGCTTCCTTGAAGTGTACCTATTTTTTTTTAAACTCTTTAATATAAATTAATAATGTGAAACAAATTTCAGGAGAGAAATATTTATGTTATAAAAAAAAACTATGCAAATAATTTGGCATGGGAACAGACAGTATTTTAGAGACAACAATTGCATATAACCTACTGGTATATTTTTTTTTTTTTTTTTTGAGACAGAGCCTCAAGTTGTTGCCCTGGGTAGAGTACCATGGCATCACAGCTCACAGCAACCTCCAACTCCTGGGCTCAAGCGAGTCTCCTGCCTCCACCTCCCAAGTAGCTGGGACTACAGGTGCCACAACACCCGGCTATTTTTTGGTTGCAACCGTCACTGTTGTTTGGTGGGCCTGGGCTAGATTGGAACCCTCCAGCTCAGGTGTATGTAGCTGGTGCCTTAGCTGCTTGAGCCACAGGCACCGAGCCAACCTACTGGTATTTTTATTGTCATTTTCGAACTTCTGAATTGAACTGTGTTCAGTTAAGGTTCCATTTTCTAACTTTATTTACTGTCCCATGTTCTTTTCCT
>CAUYQV010135449.1:0-21929 GCA_963574575.1 Galagoides demidoff
GCGCCTGTGGTCCCAGCTACTTGGGAGGCGGAGGCAGGAGACTTGCTTGAGCCCAGGAGTTGGAGGTTGCTATGAGCTGTGATGCCATGGCACTCTACCCAGGGGGATAGCTTGAGGCTCTGTCTCAAAAAAAAAAGAAAAGAAAAGAAAAGAAAACTGAGAGAAGGTAAAGAATTAGACTAAGATTGCCTTTGCAGTGGGCAAAATGCTCTAAGTGACTAATCAAATCCTGGGATATTATCAGTAAAATTCAGAATTCATTTTGCTTTAAGCAGAATTATCCACTCATTTCATATTCTTTCAACTAAAAATATTACAAATTGGGCGGCGCCTGTGGCTCAGTGGGTAGAGTGGAGGCCCCATATACCGAGGGTGGCAGGTTCAAACCCGGTCCTGGCCAAACTGCAACAAAAAATAGCCAGGTATTGTGGTAGGTACCTGTAGTCCCAGCTACTTAGGAGGCTGAGGCAAGAGAATCACCTAAGCCCAAGAGCTAGAGGAGAGGTTGCTATGAGCTGTGACACCATGGAACTCTACCAAGGGCAACAAAGTGAGACTCTGTCTCTAAAAAAAAAAAAAAAAAAAATTACAAATTTATAATTTGTATTAAAATAACATCCATCTTACTGCAACTGATTCCATGATTATAAATGTCGTCAAGTGCCACATCTGTGGTCTACTTCATTCCTTTTGTACTTGGGTATCACACTTTGCATACGCATCCTTCTTTTTTAAAGTTAATTTTTTTTTTATTATGAGGTACCCTTCATATTTTAAGCTTTCTGAGAAACAGAAAATACAAACAGTATATATAATAGAAGAATAGTACAAAGAAAAGAAATTATGAAAAAAACAAACAAAGAAAGAGATTATGGAGGACAGCGCCTATGGCTCAAAGGAGTAAGGCCAGAGGTGGCGGGTTCAAACCCAACCCCAGCCAAAAACTGCAAAAAAAAAAAAGAGAGAGAGAGATTATGGCTGGATGGGAGGCACGTGGGAGGCCAACGTGGAAGGATTACTTGTGACCAGGGGTTCAAGACCAACAGCACATCTCCATTTAAAAAAAATAATAGAAAAGTTAGCCAGGCATCATGGCACACACCTGGAGTCCCTGATACTGGAGAGTCTGAGACAGGAAAATTGCTCAAAGCCTAGAGGTTTGAGGCTGCAGTAAAGTTTGAGCCTAGAAGTTTGAGGCTACAATGACACCACTGCATTCTAGCCTGGGCAACAAGAGAGACCTTGTCTCAAAGACAAAAGAAAAAAAAAGAAAAGAGATTCTAAGGACAAATTCAATTTTTCCTACAATATAATAACTATATTTCTTTAAAGTTAAATTATATCTTATCTCAAAAGTACAAAGGGTAAAAAACAATGTATTTTTGAAAGGTGGTACCTAATAAATGTTTCTTCTGCCCCAGATCATACTTTGGAAATCATGTGAATGACATAGTACTTTGAGTACTCTGCACACCTAACACCCTGCCATTATTCATGTAACCACAGGTAAATCACTCAGCCTCATCTTCCTCCTGTGGAAGGTAACATAATGAGGCAAAATTATCATCAAAATTCTACTCTTTTATAATAAATCTGTTAAACTACACACACACAATCTATTGTCAAGGGCCAGAAGAATGTTTATAGCAGCTATGAAAGTAAAATTTCATTTTAACATTCGGCTACCCAAAATGGGATGGGCAACTTCCCTTCTTTAATACAGCTACTGAAATAAAAACCATTACTCAGAAACCAAAGGCAGTATGCCTCAGAGGAAATGGATTCTGATGATGTCAGATGGATATTTATTGCTGCTTCCAGGACAGAATTGAACAGTCTTTTTTTCCCGTCAAGTAGGAAACATTTCAGTATAAGAATATTTATAATGTAGTCTTCTCCTTTACAACTGACTCCAGATCCATTTTCTAAGTGGTGTCCAAAGAACTTTACTTGGGTTGATTCATCTTCCTATACATTGAAATTGTTGTTTGTTGAATACGACCAATTTCAATTTCTTATATAGAAAAGTAATCCCTTTACTCCTCTATTTTCTATCCATCAGATCCATTACTGACTACGTAATAGTGAGTCTGAAAGGAGGAGGAAAAAAAAAAAAAAGAAAAACTCTCAAGAGAGTAGCTTTCAAACCTCTCACGGCAAAATACAGGGAGAGGCAGACAGCTCACATCCTCCATCTCCCATCTCAAGCTTCCCCTGATGCACATCCTCTCTATGGATTGCCTACAACAGTAGACCTGTTCTTCCTTTTAAAAAAGTTATACATATTTTAATATTACATTATATGTAGTCACAAAACTTTAATTTGATTTAAACTAGGCAAATATTTTCAAATAGGATTTCTCTGTAAAAATACTGTTAATGATTTTTATCAAACTGGTTCTGCTATAGATAGAAACTGTCAGCCACGGACTGTTCTGGCAGAAGACCTCACCTATCAAGGTTTTCATCTAGAAAAAAATATAGAGCTGTATTACTAATCTAGTTGTTTTTGCTAACATCTTATTGCTTAACTTCTATGTTTTCTTGTTTGTTTGAAATAGTCCTGAATTTTTAACTGATTTTTCCCCTCACTAACATGATTCTGCCTGGTTCCCTTCATATATCAGCAAACTTCAATGATACTTCAATAAAATATTTGTTTTCCATTAGTGGAAGTCCTCACAAATAACTAAATTCTGGGTTTAGCTAGCCCCAAATCTTAGAAACAAAGTGAATTAACCAAAGCATTCTTTGAATTATTTAATGATTGGTTTTCCAGTTTATGAATAATTTACATATAGCTAATTTTTCTCTCATTGCTTTTTGTTCCATTTGACTAAGTATTAGGGGCAACGATCTTGTAAAATATTTATTTCAATGGCTGTCATGATCATAAACTACTAACATGTGTTAGGCACTGCGCTAAGCATTTTACAAATGTAATCTCATTCCATGCTTATAAATCCTATGAAGTGAATATTATGATCCTCATCGTAGGATTATAGATGGTCAAGTGATTAGCCAGAGGTCACACAGATCAAGGTGCTGGAGCAAAGATTTGCGTTCAGGCCGTGAACTTGGGAGTCAGTGTTTCTAAATGCCGTGAATTGCTACTCTCTGTGACACAGCTGAAGAGACCTGAGTCGCACAGTGGTGAGATCTGTTTTTTCTCTGAGGAACTAACCTACCCCTCCATATGTGCAAATTTACAATCTCATAAAATTAACTTACAAAGAAATACAAGCAAATGCAGGAACACCAACCAACAAGTAAATTTAATTGAAAATGTGCTCTACACTTAGGCCACAAATGCTGGTCCAGTGCACTGAAAAAAAATACATTTATGTTATAGAAATAGTTGAGCAGTTAGAGAAACCAGAAGCACAAAACACCTCATTGCCTTCACTCAGCAGCTTACTTGTGCTAGAGGACAGTGTCCACTTTGCTTTCTATTTCCTGCCGTTATTGGCTTGAATAATTAAAAACTAGGTAGCAAGTTCAGCCTTTGCTTTTTTGTCAGATGAAAATAACCCCCAATTATCACAATTTGATCTTTACACTTTATGGGTTGGTCTCAAAACTTCACATGTTCCCCTCCAAAATAGTACGCCTATTATACATCTGTAATGATTAAAAATAAAACAATTTTAAATCTTTTAAGTACAAAGTACACCTAATCCCAATAGCTTAACAATTTAGAGATCTAAAAGAATTAGTTATTTTAGACCAACTCTGCTTAAAAAACCGCCAGTCCTCACTCGAGGATCCCTGTCCCCAGTATCTCAGAAAGCCTGCCACTTCCAGGTCTGCTCTGAATGAATGACTCTAAAATCCAGATAGAACCAACAATATATGGTTGGTGGTCCAGGGCCCCTTTCCATAGTTTATGTAACCATAAATCCCAATAAAACATATTAAAATGTATAAGAAATATTATTGTAAAAGCACAAACAAAGTCCTGTGGGAGATGAGGAGAAAGAGGGGGCTCCCAGATACGACATCCAGACGAGCTTCACTGAGGGGGCGGCAAGAACGCCAGGCCTCCATGAGAACATGCCCAAACTGAAACAGACCAGAGGAGAGAGGGCATAACAAAAGGTAGAGCGGGTGGAAAAATCAAATACGCATAGCCAGCCGGAAAATGAAAATGTCTGCAAAGAATATGGGAGCTGATTAAGGCTGAGGTCAGACCAAGGTTTTGGTACACTACTTGGCAAACCTCAAGTGGTTACTGAAGATTCTTGAAACATTAACTCTGATGTCATAGCAGTAAACAAGGAAATTAATATACCTGAGAAGAAGACAGAACCTGGGAAGATTTTTCTACCAAGTTATGGGCTTAAAAAGTGGTCAGTAGTACTGAAGAGCTTGAGGAACCATTCAGCAGGTAATGTCTGTCCCTCAAGAACAAGGGCAGGCAACAGGTAAAGAGAGCTGTCACCAGCGCTGGCAACCCTGAGTACTGGAACAACATCAGGAGAGTCCACCAGACAATACTAACCAAGTGAGCAGCTGCTATCAGTAGGCTGTGGGCACAACAGCAGCTGAGAAACCACATAGCCCAAGGGTGGACCCAGCCCTTGGAAGCAAAGGTTTCCCATCACCTCCTTATCCTCAGTCAGAGGCAGAGAGAAAATCAGCCTCCACTGGAGACAGTTCTGACAAAAAGACCTAACACATCCAAGGATTCAAATTTCAGGACAGGGCAGCAGGTGGGAAGCATGAAGGTCTTACAGGGTGAGCAATGGAACATGCATGCCTTAGGGCCAAGGAAAAGGCTGAGGGGTCAGTAGGCCAGGGCCCAGCAAGCTACACAGGGTTCACAGGAAGCCAGGTTGGGAGGAAGTTAGTGGATGAAATGGCAGGCCACACGTTTTCCACAAAGCCGTCCTAAATTCATAATAAAGTCACAACCACAGACCTATCACTGGGATGGGTAGCTTAGATTCTAGCTTGGCTTCTGGTAAGTGAAGCTAAAACAATCCCAGCTAGTACCCTGCACAGTAAATATGGATACATATGGACAAAGACCCTAACTGGCCCCTAAAACTGAAAAAGGGATCATGAACCTCCACATCACAAATACTGCCAATAAGTATCCCAACTGTGAAACAAGTGAATGGCAACTCAGTATCCCTCTTTCTCAGAGTGTTCCTTTTTAAAGAATTCAAAATTAAACTATCTCAAACACTAATAGGAAAACAAAAACAAACAAACCCAATAATTTTATGTCCCTCTGCTTCGCTGAAACATGAAGTACATGGTTGGTCTGCCTCAAAGAAAATTTAATTTGGTTCATAATATCCAAACCATTGTACCATCAATTAATTATTTTCTAATAAATATTAACCATCAGCATTTTTAAAGATGCTTATTCAGCTTCCTTATGTGTCCATAGAGAACCTTACTGGTGGTTCTCTAATCAAATTCATTTGTATAAACCCTTGAGTAACTAAAAATCTTCTTTCAAAAATGACCCATGATGATGAAATGTAGACACAATGGGTTTACTTTAAATGGGCACTTACAGGCCATCTATGGCCTTGTCAGGTTCAGCACAAATCTGCATTTTACACCTAAAGCTTATATAGAGAAAATTAAACGTAGAGCATTGTCATTAATTATGTAATATATAGCAATAATTCATGTGAATAAATGTCACTAAACCATTGATTCTCAATCAAGATTCACTAAGATTTACTAATCATACTTATTGTGATGCACACGGATAAAAAATACTGGACCTGTGGTAGAAAGATGTGAGTTGATTTCAAGCTTGGAAGTAAAAGGCTTTTTGGTTAATTTGGGATCTGCCCTGTCCACTGCATCTGTACCAATTTTTCAAACATTCTTGCCTACTCAGTGTTGGGCTACGTTAGAAGACAATGTTCCTTCACTGCTGCGTGTTCCGGATTTTTTTTAGCAGAGCATAAAACTCCCTGTTTGCATTCAGTTACTAGTTTTCACAGGAAAAGACCTAAGAAGGCTTTGTGAAATGAAATGGATTCTGAAGATTTTTTCCAATTTTAGAACTCTTATCAGACGGGGTTCTGCGGCTGGTAAATTTTCTAGGCCCTTAAATCTAGGAAAAGGCCTCTATTTTGCCCTCCCACATAAAGTTCTTGTACATGTAGCTATGTCTCATTAAAGATTAAAAATACAGTATTTCAGATAGAAAACTGCAGAGTGGATAAAACAAACATCAATGGAACCACCATCCTAATTTGTCCTTTCTTCACATTGTACCGTATGTGCTTCCGATTTACTGAGAAATTAAAATTATAGGTGGAATCAAATCCCCCTAAATAAACCTACCAAGAAATCACATAGAAGTACATAATAGAAGTATATAGAAGGGCTTCATATAAATAATTTTCAGACGTATAAAAAAATTTATTTAGATTTTTGTTGTTGGGTGTTTTTTGTTTGTTTTTGTTATTGGTTTTTAACTTAATTGCACAGTGTTTGTATGATACCAACATTTGGTGCTTACTGAGTTGGTTTTATGCCACACTGTTTGGTATACCTCAAAATATTCAATGATATTGATGAAAATATGGCTTATTTTCAACCATATGATTGAAAATACAGTTTATTATCTAAATGTTTACAATGTTCGGTGTCCTTACCAGTTTCTCAATTCTAGTTGTTTGACCAAGTGGTTCTCAAAGCGTGATCTCCAAACCGGCAGCATAGGAAATTGCTGGAAATGCAAAACCTCAGGCTCCAGCCCAGACCTACTGAATTAGAAACCCTGGGCTGGGGAGTAAGCCCAGAAACCAGCTTTCACAAGCCCTCCAAGTGACTGTGATGTAGCTAAAGCATGAAAACACTAGCTGATCGATTGCTGAGCAAAAGTTACAGGTCATAGATCATGGGGATACATTCTGACAAATGTGTCATTAGGCAATGTTGTTGGTATAATAAACATCCCACAGTGTACGTACACAAACCTAGACAGTAGTGCCCACTACACACCTCGGCTGTATGGTCTAGCCTGTTGCTCCGAACACCGTCGGCAACTATAGCAACCAATTAAGTATTTGTGTATTTAAGCATATCTCAACATAGATAGGTATAAATCTGTATAGCATGCTACCACACCAAATACTGTAGGCTACTGTAGCTTCAGATTTTGTGTATTTAAACATATCTCAACATAGAAAAGATATGGTAAAAATATGACATAAAGCAGGCGTCCTCAAACTATGGCCTGGGGGCCACATGTAGCCTGCCTAGGACATTTATCCGGCCACCAGGTGTTTTTGCCACCACTGCCTGTCCTGCTTAGCAGCTGACTCGTCCTGGGGTTCACAGTCCAGCCCTCCAATGGTCTGAGGGACAGTGAATTGGCCCCCTGTTTAAAAAGTTTGAGGACCCCTGATATAAAAGATAAAAACAGTGTACCTACATAGGGCCCTTACCATGAAGGGGGCTTGCAGGTCTGGAAGTTGTTCTGGGCAAGTCAGTGAGTGAGTGGGGAGTCGATGTGAAGGCCTCAAACATTATCACACTACTGTAGACTTTATAAACACGTAAAACAGGCCACACTGAATTTATTAAGCGATTTTTCTCTCCTAGCCAGTTTCTGTCCTAGCCAGAACTATTGCGCAGAATAAATTAATCTCAGTTTAATGCAACTTTTTTACCTTATAAACTTTTTGATTCTTTTGTATAATAATACCAGTTGCTTAAAACACAAATGCATTATACGGCTATACAGAAACATTGTCTTTCTTTATATCCTTATTCTATAAGCTTTTTTCTATTTTTAATTTTTTTAGAGTTTTTTGTTAAAAAATTAAGGCGCAAACTCAGATTATCCTCAGCCTACACAGGGTCAAGACCATCAACATCACTGTCAACATCACCTCCACATCTTGTCCCACTGAAAGCTTTTCAAGGGCAAAAACACACATGGAGCTGTCATCTCCACTGATAACAATGCCTTCTTCTAGAATAACTCTTGAAAGATAGGCCTGAGGCTGTTTAACAGTTAATGTTTTTTATAAACTGAAATGCACTTTAAAATAAAAATGAACTATAGCATGGTAAACACATAAAGCAGCAACGTCATCATTTATTATCATTATCAAGCATTATATATTGTATGTAACTGAATTTCCTATACTTTTATGTGACTGGACAGTGTGGTCATATCGGAATCACCACTAACATGAGTAATGCATTGCACTACATCTTCAAAACTGCTCTGGCAGAACAAGGTGATCAGAATTATGCATATCAGCTCCATTTTCTTTTTAATTTTCTGGAAAGATATATTTTTTTAAATTTAATTTTTATTAAATCATAAAGCTCCATTGTAATCTAATGGGGCACCATGACCCATTCAGTCCATCTCTGGCTTAAACATTATGTGGTGCATTACTGTATGCAAAAAACTCATCCATTCCCATTGTCTTCTTATAATTCTCCTTATTTTATTTAGATATTTAAAGGCTATATTATCCGGTTATATACAACATCCAAATTGACATACTGTCCTTCAACATGTAATAAAGTAATCCTTTTCTCTACTAATTGTCTGTCTTTGACCCACTTTATCCTCAAAAACTAAACCAAACAACCTTCCAAGGTTGAGAACAAACCAAACTTCCAAGTGAGAACAATGTAATCTGAAAAATCTGTGCCCTCATATTAATTTGAAATAAAAACAAAATATTAAAGGATACCTGGTGGGGGGGGGGGAACTAAACCAAACAGACTGCAAGTGTACCAGGCCTGAAAACAGCCTTTGCTTTGACCCTCTTTTTTTGAGAGTCTCCTGGGAATACAGACTGGGCAGAGGGTTAGACATGGGGTGGGGATCTCGCAGGGAGGAAAGAGTGACTGCCAACTCAAAATATGCAGCAAGAGGTCATCAAAAAGACACTACCCAAAGGCAAAACAGGAAAAGTCACACAGATTAGTCCCACCAAGCAGCTCAGACAGAGGGGGAGTCAGAGAAATAAGAGGATGTTTTTGACTGAATTGTATATCCTCAAATTTCTTATGTTGAAGTCCTAACCTCCCTACCTCAGAAATAACCATATTTAAAAACAGGGCATTTAAGGTGAACGTGTTGGTCCTAATCCCATATGTGTCTTTATTAGAGGAGGTTACACAACAGAAGCACAGAGGGAAAACCATGAAGATACAGAGGGGACAGTCACCCACTAGCCAAAGAGGGAGTCCACAGGAGAAGCCAATGCCACTGACAGATTGGTCTTGGGCTTCGAGACTTCAGAATTATGAAAAAATAAACTTCTGTTGTTTAAGTCACCAAGTCTGTGATACTTTTCAACGGCAGCCCCAGAAAACCAACATGGAAGGTAAGTGCAAGGTAGAAATTAGAGGCTCCCAACCAAAGGAGCAGCAGATGTTATAAACAAAGAACAGGCGTTAGAGCCTGAAAATGCCCTGAAATGAAGCCTGGAGGAGTCCCACTTTCCACAGAGTCTGCAAAATGACCGAGAGAAGACTGTAAATTGCTACTCAAACATTTTTATCGATTCAAAATATTTATTCAACAAATATTTACTGAATAACCACTAAGTGTTAAATACTGTTCTATGAACTTCGCTTCAGTAAGCAAAACCAGATAAACATTCCTGCCTTTGCTGGAGTTTCTATGGTGGGGGGGGTAACAGATAATGAATAGACCTAATAATAAATAAACGAATTATACTTTATGTTAAAAAATGATACATGTTTTAGAGAAAAAAGAGTAAGAGTGATGGGTGAGGGTTGTCTGAAATTTAAATACAGCTGCAGGACAGGCTTCATTAAAAAGATAATATTTGAACAAAAACTTGAAGGCAACAGATTGTTTATTAGGCATCCATCTTGCATCTTCTACTGTACTGAGAATGTATGAGTATAATATCATTTGTTGTCAAGATATTAACAGTAAGAATAATAAACCTATTTTATATAGAGAGAATCTCAAGCTCAGAAAAGCCGTGGTATTATGGTGCGGAGGGGCTGAGACAACTGAGTGTACCAAGCTTTCAGCTAGTGCCCAAATTCGGCTCTAAGACCTTCCTCAAGGGCAAGTGAGGGAAGCATGGAAGAAAATAAATATTTATAGCAGAACCAGTATTACACCAGAGGCAAGTTCAAGGAACTAGAGGGGAATGATGGTATAGCAAAGCTGAGACCTCTCTTTGAGAGAGAAGAAATTTTGGAAAAGTGAAAGCCGTATGTACTGTGTTTAAATAGGAATATATTCAGTAAGTTAAAATATGAATAGAAATATTCCCAGGATAAATTTTCAAAAAGAACGCTATATAATAATTATTCCATAATGGATCAGTTAAAGAAATATGGTATAGATACATATTACGTAGATATAAAATGTTGAAAATGACTTTAGTAATGTGGGAAAATAATGAGGATAGAATCTGCCCCAACAGTATATATACACAGTAAAGTGCACCACTGACAGCCCCAGTTCTGTGCGAGTTTGTGGGTCGGCAGGGTATACACAGGTGTGAATGTAAGATACAGAGACACAGGTCAAGACTGGAAGAGGGGAAGTTCCGAAAGTATGTTTATCTTTATATAACAAGACAACAGATGATCACCTGCAAAGAACAGTAGTTTTAAACAAAACAGAAATTTATGTTTCTTCTCCGTTAAAAATAAAGTCTGGAGGGTGGCAGCCCAGAACTGGTATCAGGACTCCATAAAGGCATCAGTGACTCGAGTCTTCCCAGTTCACTGCTCTGCCCTCATGGCTGTGGACCTTCCTCCATCACATTCCATTCTGGTCACCATGACGGAGTAGAAGGGAAAGAAGAAAGGCACTCCCCTGCTGCCAAGTTGGCTTTCAACAGAGACCACGCAATGGTTCTGGTCAGGACATAGCCCGGGACAGCACAGAAATATGGTCTTTCCATGGGCGTAACATGCCAATCTAACTGCTACTGCAGTATTTCCTAATTAACAGGGAGAGGGAGAACTGATTAAGAAGATCCCTAATAGATGCTGCTGTAAGACTCTTTTGCGTTCTCCGAATTGTCTACAATCATTACATAATATCTATATTTCTAAAAATTAAATGCGTTCTTGTTTAAGATAGGCAAAACTGTTATGTGATACCAAAGCATAAACGGTCTGTAAAGAGAAAGCTGAAAGTTAAAAGAAAAAATTCTAAATGATTCACAAGTTCCCTATATGTCTACTTGTCAATAAATATTAAGGATCTATACTATCTTAGCATATTTAATGTATTCCCACCTATAAGCACACTACCAAAATAACTATTCCAAGACAGATTTATTAGCTGATAAAATATACTTCCCAGAAGAGTTGCAAAATTATATTTTTCCCACTGAAGCTCAACATCTGGAAAATACTTACATAAACTCTGAATAGAAGACAGTGTGATCAAAATAAACATAGAAATCTTAAAATACAAATGATTTAGAAGATATGTCACATTTTATACACCAGCTTATTTTGCTAAATTGATAAAACTAACACACAATTGGGAAAAATAAAACAAAATCATCACCCACATAGCATTTGCTGTTATGATTTAGTTTACATTACAATAGAAACAATGTCTAAGAATGTGTTAATGACAATAGAATAATGTAGAATAATCAGCAAAAGCCTCTACCCAGTTGAGAAAAAAATACTTTAATACAATAAATTATGCATATAGTTATTACATATTTGACAATGAACAGAAATGTGTTGGTTATTCTACCAACTCCAGGCCCAATATCTTGCTTAAAACTTAGAATCTATAATGGGAGATTGATAAACCTACTTAATAACAGGACGTTACCTATCGTATTAAACACAGGTATCAATTGTAAGATACAACTTGATTTCAAATAACAAATTGAGAAAAAAATCTTAATATTAAGAAAATATGCTACACATATAAGCTTTACAACTAATCAATGACACATTATATTTTTTAACATCTAAGGTGTGATAGTTTCTGGCTGCATTTGTTAATTCTTTATCCAACTAAAGTCAGTATTTATTCATGTCAGGCATTATTTTAGGACCTAGGGATACACAGGACAAATCCCTGATTCATAGAGCTTATGTTTTATTGTGGGAAAAATTCACAAATAAATATAAAATGTAATTGCAGATGGTGATAAGTGCTGCAAGGACAACTAAAACTGGTAAGGAAAAACAAAACATGAGAAAAAGGAAGGAGTACTTTGAATTTGGTCAAGGTGTGTCTCTAGGAACAGGTGACAATTAGGCAGAGTTCTGACTGAGGGAAAGGGGACCCTCCAGGGAAGGGCACTCTAGGCACGGGGCTCAGTGAGTACAAAATACATATTCCTGAACACCAAGGTGAAGTAATAGAAAGAGCAAAGCAGTCACAGATAACAAGCAGGCAGAAAAGGGCTAGAGGATGCAGGGCCCCACTGGCCAGTCTAATGATGTTTAGTTTTACTCAGAGTGAGATGGAAAGCCTTTGGGGAGCTTTACAGCACAGCAGAGCCATAGAAGGGCACACTTTCAAAGGATCTTTCTGACTGCTGAGAAGAAAAGAGACTCTATACATTCGAAGACAGAAGCAGAGCAACCAGCTTGCTGGTAAACTGGCAGGTGAGAGTGGCAGTGGCAAGCAGGAGAAAGGGGCTGAGAGCAAATTTGAGGAAATAATGACTGCAAACTTTCCAATTTTATGAAAGACAGGAATATTACATTCAAGTAGTCTCAATGAACTTCAAGTAAAAGGCACTCAAAGAAACCTATATCAAGACACACTATAATCACACTTTCAAAAGCTAAAGGTGAAGAAGAAATCTTGAAAGTAGAAAGAGAGAAACTACTCACCATATACAAGAAATATTAAGATTATCAGCAGATTTCTCTAAGAAAATCTGGACTCCACAAGTTCAATATATTCAAAGTGCTAAGAGAAAAAATATCTGTCAACTAAGAATTCTACATTCAGCAAAACTGTCCTTCAAAGTAAGGGGAAAAATTAAAACACTCCTAGAAAAGGAAATCTAAAAGTAAGTAACTCCAGGGTTGGTTTTCTACATGATTTCAGAGATTAAAGCATTTTTACAAATTAGTCTAAAAGCTAGTGTTATGGTAGCTTTGGTTTGTAACTATACATTTTATTTTTTACATAATTTAAGAAACTAATCATTGAAAAAGAATGACGAGTTTATGTTCTGACACATACAGTATACAAAGATGTAATTTTGTGACATGAAGCACTGAGCTGCCAAGGAGCAGAGGTTTTGTAAGTTACCAAAGTTAAGCTGATATAAATTGAAATCACAATGTTACAACTTAGAATGCTAAATGTAATCCCCATGGTAACCACAAAGAAATACCTATAGCATACCACAAAAGGAAATGAGCAAGGAATGGAAATGTTTCACTACAGAAAATCAATTAAGCACAAGGGAAGACTGATGCCAGAAATGAGAGGGGTAAACCTATAAGGCATATAGAAAACTAGAATCTACGGAGAACTCAAATTAAATAAGAAAAGTGTAAACAACCCTCTCTGTAAGTGGGAAAGAGATTTGAACAGAAACTTCTCTGAGAATGACAGACAACCGACCAACAAACACATGAAAAAATGCTCATCGTCTTTAATCATCAGAGCAATGCAAATTAAAACCACTCCAAGATATTATCTAACCCCAAAAAGATTAGCCCACATCACAAAGTCCCAAAACACCAGATGGCTGGCATGGATGTGGAGAGAAGGGAACACTTCTACACTGCTGGTGGGATTGCCAACTAATACAGCCCTTTTGGAGAGAAGTATAGATAATCCTCAAGGATCTAAAAGTAGACCTCCCATTTCACCCTGCAATCCCATTACAAAGTATCTACAAAGAAGAACAAAAATCGTTTTACCACAAAAACATTTGTACTAGAATGTTTATTGTGGCCTCAATTCACAATTGCCAAATCTTGGAAGGAACCTAAGTGCCCATCAACCCATGAATGGATCAACAAACTGTGGTATATGTATACCATGGAATATTATGCAGCCATTAAAAAAGATGGAGACTTTACATCTTTGACTTTTACCTGGATGGAGTTTAAATACATTCTTCTCAGTAAAGTATCATAAGAATGGAAAAATAAATATCCAATGTACTCCATACTAATATGAAATCAATATATAAACAATTACATGTTCCTATGAACAATAAAACACTATTATAGTCCAGTTCAGAAGTAGAGGGTAGCAGGAGGGGGTAGAGAGGAGGACGTATGGGAGGAGGAGGGCAGACCTAAGGCGGGATCTCACCTAATGTGCACACTGTGAGGGTGTCTAACATGCCCCCTGGGTGAGGGGCTCTTCTACAAATGGAACTTTACCTTGGAAGTGAGAACAATGTAACCTAAATATTGTGCCCTCATATTAATTTGAATAAAGTAAAAAAGAAAACTAATAGCAAAAGGACAAAGTAAGTCCTTCCTTATCAGCAATTACTTGGAATGTAAATAGATGAACCTCTCCAATCATATATATAGACCCTGACAAAATGGATAGAAACATGATCCAACCATATGCTGTCTTAAAGACTCCCTTCAGATCCAAACACACAAGTAGAGTGAAACTGAAAAGCTGGGAAAGACAGTCCATGCAAACAGTAACCCAAAGAGAGCAGAGATAGTTATGCTAATATTGGACCAAAAAAAAAAAAAAAACTAAAATCAAAAAAACTAAAAGAGACAAAGTTAAAAGATAAAAAATGTTTTATGACATTACCTGTTCAGAAAAGAGTATCAATTTTAGGAAAAGTTTTAGAAGAAGGAAATATAGACAGCTAAAGGATGTAAATAGCAGATAAAACTTTTCCTAAAATTTGCAGCAACAGGCTCTGTTAATATCAATCATGAGAAGGACCAAGAGAGTGGTCAACTCACTGCACTAAGAACCTGTTCATGTTTCTATTTAAAATACTCAAGACAGGAAAGGGTCTCCCCACTTGCAAGTCCAGGACAGAGTTCTAGCACAGAGGCCCCCACAGGCCTGCTGCAGTTCAGGTATCTGAGATCAGAAGAAACCCCAGAGCACATCTCTGCACCTGCTGAGCTAACACAGGGAAAATCTCTCAACCACAGCTCCTACTGCCAGTCTTTGTCCATTTGCCTCAACATACAGAACATCAGAAATCACATGGTGATCTTGAGTTAACAAGGGGACAGTTCCTCTGGAATCATTACTTATTTCTGGGATAACAGAAGGGAAGAGAGACTTCAGGATCAAACAAACCTATGTTTGAATCCCAACTCCACATACTAGTTGTGTGACCTTGGGCAGAAATCTTAACCCCTCAGTACCCTGCCTTCTCCATCTGTGAAGGGTCTTACTGGGCACCCTGCAGGACGTTAGCAAACACAGCCAAGGACAGATAACATGAAAGTGCGTGAAACGTCCAGCATGTTTACACAGTAAGAAAACAGTTTTTAATATTACCTTTGTTAGCGTCACTCTTCCTAGCTCCACGCCTGGACACGGCGGCAGGCAAACCTACCACCTTCAGCAGCATGAACTCTATCCATACGACCCCTCACATACAGAAGGCAGAAAATAAAAATGCCTTCTGATTCTGCTTGGTCCATCTTCCCTTACTGGTATGAGAACCATCAGAGAAGAAAACTCTAGTGTTTTCACAGGAGGAAGAGGAAAAGGTGAAAAGCAAGGCTGCAGGCTTACCTGGACAGAGACGGAGGGAGAGTGGCCCTCCTGCCCACAGCAGTTCCTCCCACACTCTGGTACTTTCCCTTAGCTTTGTCAGGCAGTTTAAAGCCCCAGGAATTACCGATTCAAGTCTCCTCTTTGGAAAATGTAAACTCCCTTGTTTAGGTTAGGGTTATAGATCTTTCAGACATTTATGAGAAGTAATTCAATCAAACTCCTCCCCTCAGGTGGTAACTGAGGGGGCAAGGGCATAAAACTTCTCCAAACCACAGAACACTTTCTAAAAGCAGAGCAGGCTGCCAGAGGGAAATGAAGGCAATAAAAAAGGGTAGCAAGGGGAACTAAGGAAAGCCGAGGGTGCTGAAAATCCGATAAAAGAATGTGAAACCAAAACCCGCTTATTTAGAAATCTGCCCCAAAGGCTGCCAGGTATCCAGGGAAGAGACCTCAGAGACCTCCCCCCTCTGCCTGGCTTTCTGCCTCCTCCCAGGAACTAGAATGCAGCCTCCTACCAAGCCACAGTGAAATTTTAATATGGGTCAAAGGAGATTTTTGTGAGCTAGCTAGGAATCTTAACTTCATTTGTTTAATTTTTTTGATAAGAAAATGATCTCTAAATTCACACAGTACCACTCACTCACATGACTCGCTGAAACTAGAAGCTAAACCTGCTAAAGATCAGTAATTATTTCATTAAACTGATCGATGAACAGGTGCACAGATGAATGAATAAATGAGGGAAGTCTTTCCTGCCCAGGTTAAGGCAGCCACCTGATTAATCTCTCTCCCCTGATCTCGGGAAGCTTTTCTTCTGAGCACAAATCACCACTGAGCCTTAAAATCATTGTCTGCCTTGCCCTCTGGAAAATAAATTCCCCGAGAGGACAAAGTGATTTTCACATGGCTGTAGTCCTCTCCTAAAACAGCGTCTGGCTAAGTGTAGATGCCCGGTAACTATCTGCTACAGGAGTGAATGACTGAACAGGGACTGTCTCCAGTCTCCATAAGACCTCTGAGGTTAGACACTAAGCCCTACAGAGCAATTCTCCAACCCCCTCCCCTCAGTCCTCCAAGTCCTGTTTCACACCACCCATATGTGACTACTTTCTGAGCTTGTGACCCTTCTAAATAATGTCCCAGTCATCACTTTGAAACACTGATATTGGTTACTGCTATAACTTAACCCCTGAGAATTTTTTTTTAATGACAAACCTTCAAAGAATTTCCACCTGCACCAAAAGCAGAAAAATCCACATTTATATATGAGTAAAATAAAATAAGCTTCATTTTATACCCCTAATGTCATTGTAAGAATGCAGAGATGGAAAGGAAAATTTAGTGACTAATTACTAAAAAGTCATAAAGTTACATGACTTGGTAGTACACGTATGTTCAAGGCCTACAAAGAGACCTATAAGTTTTCTGTTGCAGATAATACTCAGGAAATAATATATTTCAAAAATAATTAATTATAACATTTAATCCAAGATATTCCTTTGAAACAATGCATCATTAATTTTTCATAGATATCTAAATGAGTAAAGTTTTTTAATTAAGTCAAATGTATTTAAGGGTCCTTGAGGTTTTTAGAAAATTTTGACTACAATTTATCACTAGAAAAATCAACTCCTTATGCCTAAAAAGTTAAGAGCAAAGGGGTACAAGGGCAAGAAGTAGTTTTAAAGCTCAGAAGGCGACATTAAGATATCCTTCTTTATATAAGGCAGAACAGATGATCTATCTCCTGATAGTAAACCCTATAAGAAGTTGAACCAGCCCACTCAGACCTGCTGCAGCCATTTCAGGAGCAAAGGATTGAGATACCCCGTTAGTCCAAACTGGAGCTCACTCAGTGCAAGTATCATCTGAGAAGTTGTTGCCTACAACTGACACAGAGACTTCTTTTATAACTATAATCTAGACATTAAAGTTATTGATAAAATTCTAAGATCTACATGTTTTACAAATCTCTTTTCACTGAATAGTTATACCTTATTTGTATTTAGAAAGTGCTTTTCAAAACCCTACCTCTTGTGCGTTGAAGAGCGTGTTTTTATTCTCTCTTTATAGTTAAGAAAACCGAGGTTTAAGTAATTTGAATGGCATCCCTAAGGTCACTGGATAAGAAGTTGAACTCAAATTTAGGTTATCTGATTCCAGAAGGAACAGACTTTCCACAGTGCCAACTATCCACCTTTTCCCAGATGTTTATCTCATCTGATTATGTGTTAATTCTGTAATTGGACAGGTTACAGTTCCACATTTACAGAATCAACAGGCCAATTTTCAAACCTAGATGAAAACAGGATCTCCCTTCCATTACTTATGTTTTAGTATTTTTATTAAAAATTAATTGAAAGTACATTAAACAAGCCAAATCAAACTCACTGTCAGCCAGAATAAACTACAAAATGACAAAAGTTAGTCCAATAAATTATAACTTGCACCACCTAAACTGAGTGTAACTTTTACCAAGTGATACCTTTGGGAGGAAATGGAAAGTAGAAAAGGGAACTTTAAGTTGGTATCACTTTTCATGAACTGAATTGGCTTTAGCTTGGTAATCTATAACACGAGATGTCCTGACTGTACCCTGACACATCAGTGCTAGAAGATTTTATACCGTCTAGAACCTTAACTTACTTCTTCAAGATTTTTTGACAGCTTCTTAGCACAAAATCATCTTTGACTCTGATAAAGGCAGCAACGTTTTCATAGTTCAAATTATTTTGCCACTATTTATTGAGAATTTCTTGCTAAATGGCTGTAACACAGTTCAATGGTTTCTTTCCAATTACCTCTCAAGAGGAAAAAACACATATTAAGGGGAAAAAAGTCAGTTTAGGAGTCAAAGTTTAAAAGAGCATTTTATTTCATACTACGGATGTTTAGAGATAGGTCCTGTTAATATCTTTTCAATATCATTCTTTTTGTGATTTAATTAATGAGGCAGGTATAAATTCTTACTCAAATCTCTTCACAGTAGATTAAGGTAAAAATGAGACATCAGATATAAAAGTATTTTAAAAACAGTGGAATTATACATAGTTTTTAACTCTATGCTTCATAAATATGAAGAAAATTATACTAGTTTTCTGGAGCTGAAAACAAGTAACCTCGTTCCTCAGTTTTACTGTCTGTTTTTCGTCTGGGGCGGCGTAACCAAGCTGTGTGTGTTTGCTCTCACATGATAACGTGAACACCACTTATTTCTCATTCTTCTGATGGCCTGTCATTACAACTTTTTAATTGTGTTCTATTTTTAATGCATTAAGCCCCTTGATGTGCCATGATCCAGGATGTTTATTGGGAATATCAGTGAATACAAATATAATGGGGACAGACAGACTGGCATGAAATCATAGCATTTACTTCTGTGACAGCCGTCATGAAGGAGAAGGTACCTGAGAAGAGCCAGCTTGACCTGGTCTACGAGGATGGTGGAGGTTCCCTGAGGAAATGATACTTAAACACACAAGTTCTTCTCCTCCTGATTTTTGCTTCCGTATAAAATTCTTGGTTTCTATTCCTTAATGTTCTTACCATTACCTTCCCTCCCTCAATCCTAACTTCATTCCATTGACAACATTTTCATTTTCTGAAATCTTTAATTCATGTTAGAAGATCAGCTTTCCTTTCTCTGCTTAACTCTCACTAAACATTGTTTAAAGTACATAAACAAATGTTAAGGTTCAGGACCTAATTTGGCTTTTAAGGACTAAATGTTGAAAGCCAGATGAGCCCTGAGAGGATTTCTATCTCCTTTGGTCACCAAGTGACTTATTATAACTAAAATAAAAAGAGAGAGAGAGGGAGAGACAAATAAATTAACATATAGTGGAAAAATTAAACAATATACAGCAAAGAAAAGAAAATGTGGCAACCCTCTCTATCCCTAGGTTTTCGAGCTTCCTGGGAGCATTCAACAATCTCACTGTTTCTCATATTTCAATAAGGTTCATTATCTGTGGAGAACCGTGTCCTGATATATACACTTTTCCCCAACAAAAATCAGTAAAGTATATAGAGTTTTTCAAAGAATATAAATTAAAATGATGTAATCTCAAAACCCACAAAAGAATAACAGCAATTTCAGCTACTTCCAGGAAACAGTGTGGCTAAAAAGGACATCCAAACTAATTTTTAAGGTAATCTTGAACTTAAGTGTCAGTGGTATAATAACATTTTGAAACAAAAATGTTTGTTTTAAAATACAGATGTAAATTATTGGCTAAAGCAAAAAATCTATCTCTAAAGCAAGATCCTAAAGGAAATATTTATTTTATGAACTCGGTAACAAAACTGAATCACATTAATTGGAACCTTCCTGTCACCTCTGGGCAGCGAGCACATGTGAATTCCAGCGGTAACGAATTAATACTCTTGCCAATGTAACTTGGTCAGAAGACATCCTTACAACCATACAGAAGGAATCAAGGAAACAGTAGATACATTGTTTCACTTCCAATATCCTGTACTTACTTAAAAGTCTTTAAGGTTTCCTGAATTACAACATCTCAACCTATCTGCCAAATAATCCAATTCTCTCTTTTTAAATGTAGTCCTTAAATATAAGGCAAATTCTGTCTGACTTCTAAGTATGACCAAGGCACAACTCAATGGCTTAGAAGCTTTTCCAATAGACTCAGAACTGAGAGCATGAAGAAAAGAAACGAAGCAGTGTGCCTGCCTTCTTTTTCTCCTGTGAACATCCTCTTCACCATCAGTGTGTTTTCTGAGGACATTCCACCACGTCCCCTCCCGCACAGAAAAGTGAAAGGAAAAATATACGTGTGGGTAAGTGGAGGAATCGTTTGCTACCCAAGAATGCTCATTTTTAAGATGACTTTGAGAAGAGGCAATCTAGTTAAAACCCCGAGAGTCTGGAATTGAGGTTGAAAGGGCAGGGAAATAAAGGAACCAGAGAAGGAATAGCGTTAACAGTGTGAACAAAACAGCATTGACCTACCAGATGTACCTCTGAAAGTTCTCCCTTAGTTTTTTGGAGGAGGCTCTTGAATTGTTTTTAGGTCTGACCTTTAAGCCACATGTTCATATAATCATATCAGGTTTTTCCTCAAATAGCTCTACCCACAATGAACTGAGAAATCAGAGTAGTCTCCTTGTACTGTTAACTATTTTCTGTATTTTTCTAGGACGCAAGTTACATGTGCAAACCTCTAAAAATAAAAATATGCATAAACAAATCTGCTACCAACTTGTATCTGTGATATCATCAGCCAGTCCTGAAAAAAGCTTCCTGGGCATATGACCCTAATAGCAAAATATAAAGGAGCTAAGGGGTAAAAGAAAGGCAGGTTCAAAGGCATAATGAAGGCAACTGAAGCATCACGAGGGCACTGCTTTTCTCTTATTCCCTTTAGAATTATCTCCAGCCCCCAACCCAAAAGAATAGGTCCTGGACAAGCAAATATCTGCTAAATGAGTAAGTTTTTTTAAAAATGATAGGCAATCTTCATCAGGCAACAGTGGCCTAAGTAGGAGTGAGACTCTATCTTTGCTAAAAAAAAAGAAAAGAAAAGAAAGAAAAAGAAAGAGAGGATGAGAGAAAGAAAGGAGAATAAAGAAGAGAGAAAAGAGAAGACAAAGGGAGAAAGAAAGACGAGAGAGAGAGAGAGAGAAAGAAAAGAAAAATCAGCCAGGCATCGTGGCATGTGCCTGTAGTCCCAGCTACTAGGGAGGCTGAGCCAGGAGGATCGCTAGAGCAAGAGTTGGAGGTTGCAGGGAGCTATGATGATACACTCTAGCTGGAGTGACAGAACAAGACTCTGTCTTAAAACAATGACAAGAGATAGGAAATCCAAATGGTTATTAACAGTTTTCCATGGTTTGACGACCCCCTCCAAAATACACACTGAAAAATTTATTTGCCATTTCACTGTGATACTATTCACAAGTGGGACCAGTAAGAGGTGATTAGGCCATGAGAGCTCTGATAATGGGCTAATTAGTTACCACAAGAGTGCGTCATTACAAAAAACAAGTTCCACACCCCTTTACTCTCCTACTCTTGAACTCTCTTGCACTTCTGCCGTGGGACCATGAGGCAGGACAATTCTTGCCAGACGTCAGCACCACACTCAGATCTCCAGAGTGAGCCACATACATTTCTGTTCATTGTAAATTCCCCAATCTGCGTCTTCTGTTACAACAGCACAAAGGGACTGCGACATGGCTGCCTGTCGGGGTCTTGCCACTTGCCACGTCTCTGTGTTGCTGTGTTTCTGGCAACAGCAGAAAATCC